>JAROOI010000076.1:200000-282500 GCA_030578255.1 Tiaroga cobitis
AACTAAAATGACAAAAGCAAATAGCTGAAATTAAACTAAAATGAATACTATAAATATAAAAATAATAGCTAATTCAAAATATTGATAAAAATGCAGGGGTATTGACTAAAACTAAGACTATTAAAAACATTAAATAAAATATTAATATTAGTTAAAAACATTAAACTAAATAAACTAATTTTTTTTTTTAAATAACAAGATTTAAAAAACTAACACTAAAAATATAAAAATGTCAAAATATTAATAAAGGTCACTGTATTTTTTTATTCAAATGCTGTAAAATTTATTATTTAAACAGATTTGTATTACTTTATTAATAATGGTTATAATTTATTATAATTAATAATTAAATGTATTTATTAATATTTAAAGCCAAGACACCAGGTGAAAAGGGTCAAATTTAACAAATAGATGTAGAGCGATTACATTTTTTTATCTAATTAATTACATGACATCCCGATTAATTAATCGCACAGGAAATTCGGCTGAGAAATTACCCTCAAACATTCATTTAAAGTCATTATTATGGTAAATGAATGTGTTTAATTTAATGTGTGTTAAATGGCATCAAATAGACATTAGAAAAATAGCTTTAGATAGGCGTATTTTATAAGACTCAACATAGAATTTATTACTCATAAATGCTTAGCCATGTTTTTTTTTTTTCAGAGGCTGCATCTGAATTGGTATTTAAATACATTTACAGACCGAAACAGTTTGATTACCAACATTCTTCAAAATATCTTTATGTTCCACTAAAGAAAGTCATACAGGTTTGAAACGACATGAGGGAGAAAATGTAGGCACTTCTAGGCAAACTATCCACAAAATATGATTTTTTATTTATTTATTCAAAACGCTGATTCACCAGGAATGAAGTAAACGGCTCTCTTTATGAATGAGTCATTGAATCATTGGTTCACCTGATTGATTCGTTCAAAACGCTGATTCATTCAGAAACGAAACTTGAGCTTATTGAGCAAATATTGAGCAAAAACAGACAATATTGTGTCTTAAATATAACAGAAAATTAACTTATTGAACTGTTGTATAAAATCAGTATCACATTTGTGGTCGTGTAATATTGCTTAACTATATCATATTATGTGAACATGAGACAAAGTGCATTTTTGACCTGATATCTTGTTTGTCTCAGGAGAAGAGTGGGATTGAGGTGTACCTTCGGCCTCTCTCTAAAGGAGCCAGCGCTCTGGTGTTCTTCAGCCGGAGGACAGATATGCCGAATCGATACATGACATCTCTGAAGACGCTGGGATACACACCTGGAGTCTATGAGGTGAGTCTTTACACAAAGACAAGCTGGCAAACACACTGATTTCTCTCTTTTAAAGTGATAGTTCATCCAAAAATGAAAATTAGCCCATGATTTACTCACCCTGAAGCCGTCCTAGGTGTATATGACATTCTTCTTTCAGACGAACATCTATCCATGATAAAAGTGCATCTGTCCATCATAAAAGTGCATCTATCCTTGATAAAAGTGCATCTGTTCATCATAAAAGTGCATCTATCCATGATAAAAGTGCATCTGTCCATCATAAAAGTGCATCTGTCCATCATAAAAGTGCATCTGTTCATCATAAAAGTGCATCTGTTCATCATAAAAGTGCATCTATCCATGATAAAAGTGCATCTGTCCTTGATAAAAGTGCATCTATCCATGATAAAAGTGCATCTGTCCATGATAAAAGTGCATCTGTCCATGATAAAAGTGCATCTGTCCATCATAAAAGTGCATCTATCCATGATAAAAGTGCATCTGTCCATGATAAAAGTGCATCTGTCCATCATAAAAGTGCATCTATCCATGATAAAAGTGCATCTGTCCATGATAAAAGTGCATCTATCCATGATAAAAGTGCATCTGTCCATCATAAAAGTGCATCTGTCCATCATAAAAGTGCATCTGTTCATCATAAAAGTGCATCTATCCATCATAAAAGTGCATCTGTCCATCATAAAAGTGCATCTATCCATGATAAAAGTGCATCTGTCCATGATAAAAGTGCATCTGTCCATCATAAAAATGCATCTATCCATGATAAAAGTGCATCTGTCCATGATAAAAGTGCATCTATCCATGATAAAAGTGCATCTGTCCATCATAAAAGTGCATCTGTCCATCATAAAAGTGCATCTATCCATGATAAAAGTGCATCTGTCCATGATAAAAGTGCATCTATCCATCATAAAAGTGCATCTGTCCATGATAAAAGTGCATCTGTCCATGATAAAAGTGCATCTGTCCATCATAAAAGTGCATCTGTCCATGATAAAAGTGCATCTGTCCATCATAAAAGTGCATCTGTCCATGATAAAAGTGCATCTATCCATGATAAAAGTGCATCTGTCCATCATAAAAGTGCATCTATCCATGATAAAAGTGCATCTGTCCATGATAAAAGTGCATCTATCCATGATAAAAGTGCATCTGTCCATCATAAAAGTGCATCTGTCCATCAAAAAAAGTGCATCTGTTCATCATAAAAGTGCATCTATCCATCATAAAAGTGCATCTGTCCATCATAAAAGTGCATCTATCCATGATAAAAGTGCATCTGTCCATGATAAAAGTGCATCTGTTCATCATAAAAGTGCATCTATCCATGATAAAAGTGCATCTGTCCATGATAAAAGTGCATCTGTCCATCATAAAAGTGCATCTGTTCATCATAAAAGTGCATCTATCCATGATAAAAGTGCATCTGTCCATGATAAAAGTGCATCTGTCCATCATAAAAGTGCATCTGTCCATCATAAAAGTGCATCTGTCCATCATAAAAGTGCATCTATCCATCATAAAAGTGCATCTGTCTCTCTCTCTCTCTCTCTCTCTCTCTCTCTCTCTCTCCTCTCTCTCTCTCTCTCTCCTCTCTCTCTCTCTCTCTCTCTCTCTCTCTCTCTCTCTCCTCTCTCTTCTCTCTCTCTCTCTCTCCTCTCTCTCTCTCTCTCTCTCTCTCCTCTCTTCTCTCTCTCTCTCAGGTGTTTGATGTGTTTTCGGAGAAGCATTTTCCTAAGCTGAAGGACAGCACAGAGTTCGTTGTGTCAGTCAATCCGTCTGGCGTGGTCATGTGGTACATCAATCCAGCAGCTGATTGGTGGAAAGGGGCGGAGACTAGTCGTTTCAGCGAGAAGCTGATAGGTCCGAAGATCCATCGATATGCTAATGAGGCCGACGCCCCTTTAGTGCTTTGATTGTTTTTGGAAAGGAAATTAACTACGCACTCAGGGATCTTCAGCCAATCAAACGTGCCTCACTCGATTTTTTAAAAATGAATAACATTTTTTTAAATAAATTAAAAAAATTTAGGCCCTGTTTCTACTAAATGTCTATTGAATGAGTTTCCATTTATGTTTTTAGCATTGACTTGAATAAGACGCCTAACGCTAACATCTCATTTGTGCAAATTCACATTTCAAGTCGCTTTCGCACGTATATCAAGATGTTCGGATCATGATGCATTCGCTGATGTGTGATACTGTATTTGAACTCAAATAAAACACAAATGATGGTCAAACCTCACAGACGTTACAGTATGGATTTGTACACTAGTATTTGATTGGTTAACCCTGATTGGTTAGAATCATGATGATATTTGGCTGCAGCTTTCATTGTTTATCAATAATATTGTTTATAATAATAATTTTGTTTATCAGTCTTACAAAATGCGAATTTCTGACCAGTTTGATCTGATTTCAGACTAATCAGTGAACAGGCCAAACAGGAACAAAACATCACTTCATATTAGAGTATAATAAGAGTATCATCATTTTTCACAGTTTCCATTACCCTTGACATTGTGAATTGAAACATCAATTTCTCAAAAAACGTAGATGACCCGGTTTGTTTGGACAGAAGAGGAGACAGTTCTTCATTAAACTCAGAAAAGACAAAAATATTACGAGAATACTGGATTCTAAACAACAAAGAAATGCCACAATTGATCAAGAGTTTGAAGTAGAAATGAGGGAGAAACTTCATTTTTCTTGGCTTTCTCCTGCTGGAACTCATATTTCACTGTTGTGATTCTACAATAAACCCCTTATATGAAATGAAAATGAAACTCCTCATATGTGCCGCTCTCAGTATAAGGGTCTTTCCTTGCTGTTAATGTTGGACAACACGACTACGTCCCCTTCCGTTAAAAATAATGTCTAGTGCGGTGGCTGAGATACACAACACTAACAACATCAGTTGCCATGATTTTTGTAATGACTTATCGCGAGAGGAAAAAATGACGTTTTAGTCGCATAACATCAGTTTATGGAAACACCGTCTTTAATGGAAACGCAGCTAATGATTCCACTGGTTATATTCACCAGTGAGAGTCAGGTCATGATGGGCGAGTGGTTAAACACACGCTTTCTGTGTGCGAGGCTGCGATAGAGACACGGGTTTGAGTCTCACTTTACTTAACTGGTTTATTGTAGAATCACAACAGTGAAATATGAGTTCCAGCAAGAGAAAGCCAGGAGATCTGTGGCTCACTGGTATGAGCGCTGCCTCATGGTTCAGAGGTTACTGGTTCAAACCCTGGTCAGATCTCCAAGAAATCAACAGGTGGAGAAGATGATAGGATGGAGCAATGAGGAGAAGCCCAAGTCAGGATCCTGGAGGAGCCACTGGTTATCTGGAAGAAGCAGCTGTAAAATTGTTGACTTAGTCCTGAGGCTGGATATTTTTTAATAAGTAAACATTTGAGGTAAAATATAATCGCTGCTGGTTATGGTCCCAGAAATCCCCAGGGGGAGGAGTGTGGATATTGCCTCCCCCCTTCGTTTCCTAGCTTCTCTCGCCTGATCCGATCGCTCCCAACACCTGTCTCGGATCATGATCCCGTTCCTTCACGCATCCACGCTTCGGTGTCCAGGCCGGTCTCGAACCGGGATCCTCCCGACCAGGGAGAACAAGCTCAACCCACTGAGCCACTGGCACTTCCACATGAACTCTCCTTTTTTGGGGGGGCATGTCTTTTTTATTTGGACTAAACCAGTGAAAATAAAGCATTTTAGCACAAAGAGTGGGATTCGAACCCAATTCCTCCAGAGGATGGAGCAACGCTCAAACCACTGAGCCACTGGAGCTTCCACTCTTACTTCTCTTTATTTTCGTGACATGTCTTTTTTATTTGCACTAAACCAGTGAAAATAAAGCATTTTAGCACAAAGAGTGGGATTCGAACCCATATCCGCTACATGATGGAGCAACACTCAAACCACTGAGCCACTGGATCTTCCACTCTTACTCCTCTTTATTTTCGGGGCATGTCTTTTTTATTGGGACTAAACCAGTGAAAATAAAGCATTTTATCACAAAGAGTGGAATTCGAACTCAAATCCTCCACATGATGGGGCAACACTCAAACCACTGAGCCACTGGAGCTTCCACTCTTACTCTTCTTTATTTTCGGGGCATTTCTTTTTTATTGGGACTAAACCAGTGAAAATAAAGCATTTTAGCACAAAGAGTGGGAATCGAACCCATATCCTCTACATGATGGAGCAATGCTCAAACCACTGAGCCACTGGAGCCTCCACTCTTACTCTTCTTTATTTTCGGGGCATGTCTTTTTTATTTGGACTAAACCAGTGAAAATAAAGCATTTTAACACAAAGAGTGGGATTCAAACCCAAATCCTCCACATGATGGAGCAACGCTCATACCACTAAACCAATGGAGCTTCCACTCTTTCTCTTCTTTATTTTCGGGACAGGTCTTTTTTATTTGGACTAAATCAGTGAAAATAAAGCATTTTAGCACAAAGAGTGGGATTCAAACCCATATCCTCTACATGTGGAGCAACACTCATACCACTGAACCACTGGAGCTTCCACTCTTACTCTTCTTTATTTTCGGGACATATCTTTTTTATTTGGACTAAATCAGTGAAAATAAAGCATTTTAGCACAAAGAGTGGGATTCAAACCCATATCCTCTACATGATGGAGATATGCTCAAACCACTGAGCCACTGGAGCTCCCACTCTTACTCTTCTTTATTTTCGGGGCATGTCTTTTTTATTGGGACTAAACCAGTAAAAATAAAGCATTTTAACACAAAGAGTGGGATTCGAACCCATATCACCTACATGATGGAGCAACACTCATACCACCGAACCAATGGAGCTTCCACTCTTACTCTTCTTTATTTTCGGGATATGTCTTTTTTATTTGGACTAAATCAGTGAAAATAAAGCATTTTAACACAAAGAGTGGGATTCAAACCCATATCCTCTACATGATGGAGCAACACTCAAACCACTGAGCCACTGGAGCTTCCACTTGTACTCTTCTTTATTTTCGGGACATGTCTTTTTTTGGACAAAACCAGTGAAACTAAAGCATTTTAACACAAAGAGTGGGATTCGAACCCAAATCCTCCACATGATGGAGAAACGCTCAAACCACTGAAGCTTCCACTCTTACTCTTCTTTATTTTCGGGGCATGTCTTTTTTATTGGGACAAAACCAGTGAAAATAAAGTATTTTAGCACAAAGATTGGGATTCGAACCCATGTCATCTACATGATGGAGCAACACTCAAACCACTGGAGCTTCCATTCTTACTCTTCTTTCTTTTCGGGGCATGTCTTTTTTATTGGGACAAAATCAGTGAAAATAAAGCATTTTAACACAAAGAGTGGGATTCGAACCCATATCCTCTACATGATGGAGCAACACTCAAACCACTGAGCCACTGAAGCTTCCACTTGTACTCTTCTTTATTTTCGGGACATGTCTTTTTTTTGGACAAAACCAGTGAAACTAAAGCATTTTAACACAAAGAGTGGGATTCGAACCCAAATCCTCCACATGATGGAGAAATGCTCAAACCACTGAAGCTTCCACTCTTACTCTTCTTTCTTTTCGGGCCATGTCTTTTTTATTGGGACAAAATCAGTGAAAATAAAGCATTTTAACACAAAGAGTGGGATTCGAACCCATATCCTCTACATGATGGAGCAAGACTCAAATCACTGAGACACTGGAGCTTCCACTCTTACTCTTCTTTATTTTCGGGACATGTCTTTTTTACTTGGACAAAACCAGTGAAAATAAAGCATTTTAGGACAAAGAGTGAGATTCAAACCCAAATCTTCCACATGATGGAGCAATGCTCAAACCACTGAGCCATTGGAGCTTCCACTCTTTCTCTTCTTTATTTTCGGGGCATGTCTTTTTTACTTGGACTAAACCAGTGAAAATAAAGCATTTTAGCACAAAGAGTGGGATTCAAAACCGAATCCTCCACATGATGGAGCAATGCTCAAATCACTGAGCCACTGGAACTTCAACTCTTACTTTTCTTTATTTTGGGGGGCATGTCTTTTTTACTTGGACAAAACCAGTGAAAATAAAGCATTTTAGCACAAAGAGTGGGATTCGAACCCAAATCCTCCACATGATGGAGCAATGCTCGAACCACTGAGCCATTGGAGCTTCCACTCTTAATCCTCTTTATTTTCGGGACATGTCTTTTTTACTTGGACTAAACCAGTGAAAATAAAGCATTTTAGCACAAAGAGTGGGATTCAAACCCGAATCCTCCACATGATGGAGCAATGCTCAAATCACTGAGCCACTGGAACTTCAACTCTTACTTTTCTTTATTTTGGGGGGCATGTCTTTTTTACTTGGACAAAACAGTGAATATAAAGCATTTTAGAACAAAGAGTGGGATTCGAACCCAAATCCTCCACATGATGGAGCAATGCTCAAACCACTGAGCCATTGGAGCTTCCACTCTTACTCCTCTTTATTTTCAGGACATGACTTTTTTACTTGGACAAAACCAGTGAAAATAAAGCATTTTTGCACAAAGAGTGGGATTCGAACCCGAATACTCCACATGATGGAGCAACACTCAAGCCACTGAGCCACTGGAGCTTCCACTCTTACTCCTCTTTATTTTCGGGACATGTCTTTTTTTTGGACAAAACCAGTGAAAATAAAGTATTTTAGCACAAAGACTGGGATTCGAACCAGAATTCTCCACATGATGGACATATGCTCAAACCACTGAGCCACTGGACAAAACAAAACAAGTGAAACTAAAGGATTTGTTCATTTGATTTCATCTAAAGCTTTGGCTGGAAGTCAGTTGTAGTTCTTGTGTTTCTCTTTCCTTCAGTGATTCTGCTCGTTATCATCAGGTGTCTTCAATCATCACTCAATTAATCACTCAAGTATCTAATTAACTCTAGCACTGCTTCAGTGTTACTTTAACACCCTGCTGGTGGATCCCATATGAACACCGGGGAATTTACTGTGTATTTGGTTTCATTGGTTCTGAATGATGAATTGAGACAAAACACACACCAAAAACAGACAATATTAAAAGATCCTCATCTGTCTTCGCGTCACTCCTTAACATGGAGAAACCTGGTTCAAATCTCACTTCTGAGGTGCAAAATTATAAAGTGAGACAAAACACACCTAAACAGAAAAGCTCATAAGCTTCAGTGGTCTGAAGGTCCATGTTACGACATGGAGAATCATGGTTCAGATCTCACTTCTGAGATGACAAAACCTTTTCTTTCATCGTCTCGGATTGATCAATTGAGATAAAATTGTTCCAGAAAAACAAGTGCTGATTGTGTCTGCTCCAGTGGCTCAGCGGTCTGAGTTTCACTCTTTAACGTGGAGAGTCCGGGTTCGAATCACATGCCGTTCCTCTTGAAAGGAACCCTTTAGTTTCATTGGTTCTCAATGATTAAGACAAAACTCCCTTCAGACAGAAAAGCTTGCAAGAAGATTTTTCTTTGTGTTAAAATGCTTTATTTTCACTGGTTTAGTCCCAATAAAAAAGACATGCCCCGAAAATAAAGAGGAGTAGGAGTGGGAGCTCCAGTGGCTCAGTGGTTTGAGTGTTGCTCCATCATGTGGAGGATTTGGGTTCGAATCCCACTCTTTGTGTTAAAATGCTTTAGTTTCACAGGTTTTGTCCCAATAAAAAAGACATGCCCCGAAAATAAAGAGGCATATTAGTGGAAGCTCCAGTGGCTCAGTGGTTTGAGTGTTGCTCCATCATATCCAGCCTCAGGACTAAGTCAACAATTTTTCAAATGGCTTTTCCAGATTACCAGTTGCTCCTCCAGGGTCCTGACTAGGGCTTCTCCTCATTGCTCCATCCTCTCCACCAATTGATTTCTTGGAGATCTGAGCAGGGTTCGAACCAGTAACCTCTGAACCATGAGGCAGTGCTCATACCAGTGAGCCACAGATCTCTTGGCTTTCTTTTGCTGGAACTCATATTTCACTGTTGTAATTCTACAATAAACCAGTTAAATTCACGTTAGACTCAGACCCGTGTCTCTATTGCAGCTTTTGCTCGATGCATCCACGCTTCAGTGTCCAGGCCGTTCTCGAACCAGGATCCTTCCGACGGGAGAACAAGCTCAACCCACTGAGCCACTGGCACTTCCACATGAACACTTCTATTTTGGGGGGCATGTCTTTTTTATTTGGACTAAACCAGTGAAACTAAAGCATTTTAACACGAAGAGTGGGATTCGAACCCAAATCCTCTACATGATGGAGCAACACTCATACCACTGAACCACTGGAGCTTCCACTCTTACTCTTCTTTATTTTCGGGACATGTCTTTTTTATTGGGACTAAATCCAATGAAAATTAAAGCATTTTACCACAAAAAGTGCAATTCCAACCATGATTCTCAACACAAAGCAGCACCATATAAGTGACACACAGACCACTGAGCCACCAGAGCTATTATTTTTCAGCATGTCTTTTTGGGACAAGATTTGTCTCTATCATTCATCAACTAAAAGTAAAAGAAGTTCCACCTCAGAAGTGAGATTTGAACCGGGATTCTCCATGTAAAGGAGTGAACGCTGAGCCAGAGAAGCTTCCTCAGCTAAACTTTGTGTTTTTGGAGGGAGTTTTGTCTGAAATGATTATTAAAACTAATTAATAGTTTTAAAAGCATTTTCAAAAAGAAAGCATTTTCAACCACAATTAAAACATTATTCCACAATAGTGAGAACTGAACCTGGATTCTCCACATGAGGGCGACACTCACACCCACACACTTTTACTTACACATTAGCTATTATTTTGTACCTGTTTCTGTCAATGTTCAACCAAAAACACATTATAATAAACCACAGCTTCGTGTGCTAAATCTGAGCTAAATCTGAATAGATTCAAACAACTGTTTCAGAAAATGGTTCACTGTTGCTCGTGACTTTGGCGATACCTGCTGGTCAAAACTGGAAATGCAATGAGAATATAAGTGTAATATTCGCTGATATATTAGATATTAATCTAAGACTTCAACATAAAACTGGCGAGATCAGTTAAAACCTACATAAGTATTTGACCACATCAAATGCCCTAGTGAATAATTTGGTATGACGCCACGAACGAAGCCTCATTTGCTGAGCTCACGTGATTTTATCAATTTATTTCATGTTTTCCTATTTCTTTATTGTGCTAGCTGTTTATGCACGTATAAGATCTGCAAAGTTACAAAGCTCAGTCTCTCACACAAATATTTATTCTATCTAAAAGAGAAAGGCAGATCGCAAAACGTCTCGATCGATTGCTCCCTCGCCGACCTACGTCACCAGCTAGAAATATTTGCATAATGCCGCCCAATGCGTACGCAAAGAAAGAAGGCGTGGCTTCCATTGTGATGTGTCGTCGCCGCCATTTTGTGGAGACGCTACGTGTTTCTACGCGAAAGCAAAAATTCTTTATTTGGCCTTCTAAAAGTGCACACAATTACGAATCAGTGGTTAATATTTATTCACAACACTGTTCCAGAACAGTACAACCCAAATGTTGGTGTGTGTGCAGTGTATTTTGCGGAGGACAGTTTCCTGAACCTGGGAGAGCTCAAGACTGAATGTGCACAAAGCCAATTCCAATTTTCTAGGGCAATCTGGCGCTTCTGAATCAGAGCCGGTAAGTATCTTTTATTATTTTGTTAAAGTATAATTTGCTATTGTCTGTTCAAATGAAGAGTTTTGTGCAGTGTAGAGTAAGGCATATATTGGGGGTTGGTTCACATCACCTCAGGGCGACCTGAGTGAAAAATCCTCCCAGAAAATATAGATATAGGCTAACGTTAATTAGTCAATTTCGCAACGCAACGCAATTTGTTTGCTTGTCACTCGTATTACTACACTCCTTTATCAAGGCTTATGAACCAAACTTCATGTCTATTTACATTTTATTGTGTTTAAGTGAATCTTTATCGAGCC
Organism: Tiaroga cobitis; assembly: GCA_030578255.1. NCBI lineage: Eukaryota > Metazoa > Chordata > Actinopteri > Cypriniformes > Leuciscidae > Tiaroga > Tiaroga cobitis. Next base: position 211,251 of record JAROOI010000076.1, read on the forward strand.
GAGCGTTGTATTGAAAATTTTTCTATCGTTATTGATGAAGGCGTACAGTCGTTAAATACCGATACCGTTTTATCGCCCTGGCCTAGATCTACATTTCTCAATTTCATTCATGGTAATTATATATAAAAAATGTGCCATGGTTTAGTAGAAGATTGCTGCCATCTACTGGAAAACAAACACTTTTAAAATTAAAATAGCATGAATTTTCAACTACAGCCACTAGATGGCAGCAGAGGTGATGCACCTTTCCCAGGTTTTTCATTTAGAATTGTTTAGACATTAAAAAAATCATTATTATAACAACAATTTGAACCACGGCTTGTGTAATGTAAATGTATACGTGTATCAGGTTCCGATCGATCGGCTCGGTCATTCCAGAATCGACTCTGACTCGAACTGATATAGTAAAACTGATATAGTAAAACTGAACACATGATTAACCGTTTATAATTGCTTTGGAAGCTGAAGTTTGCGATTATGGTAAGGGGCAAATTGTATGTGAGGGGGGGATTTTTTGGTGGTGTAAATATATTTATTCTGAAGCAATATTGGTGGTGTTATTTCTTTTTATAAATATAATTTTAATTACCTTATTAAATGTATGCATCATCTTTCATGTCAAATTCTTACATTTGATCAATAAATTCTGTTATAATAATAAGACACTATAGGGCTGTTACCCATCAAATTAAATAATTCGCACTGCAAAATTACAACTGTAATAAATAATGTTATGAGATTGATGTTTTAAATAAATGTTTGAATATACAAATTAAAAAAATGCAACACTTAAACATGAAACTAAACCGCCAATAGGTGGCGGCAAGTGACCGTCTTAATTAGTGAGTCATTGAGTCATTCACACAAAAGATTCGTTCAGTAACAGTGCTTTCCTTTCAAACTATTTTCGTCGGTGAAATAGAACAATAGAACATGTTACATTTCAATCGTGATAATATTCAGCAAAACAGCTCCCTTAGTTGTTGTGTTAAACTTAATCATATGTTTATAAATAAAAAATGAATTTTTACCTCAGTAACGTACATTTCTTCTGTGAGTTTTCTGGGGAGAAGAAAACCGAATAAATGCGCCGTTTTCTCATTTCAATATCAAATCGAAAAACAAATTAACGCAACAAACACAGATCCCATAATGTGCGTTATCTAACATAAATAGACAGTCCCGCCCCAAACCCACGTCATCGGACGGATTAAACAATCAGACTGTGTTCAGAACAAAACTCGTTCTTTTTTATTTACTTAGTCCACTAAAACGGTGCAAATAATGCGATTTATAAAACACTGAACGATCAGTTAACGTTCACACTAGCCGCGTTTCCATTACCCTTCAAATTGCGCAAATTGAAATTGCGAATTGAAAATACGCCCAATGGAAACACGACAATTTCACAAAAACTACCATAAATCGCAAAAAGGTTTTTACGCTCGCATGAGGTTGTTTTTCTGGCAATTCGAAAAAAGAATATTTAGTATATAAAACTTTATATTATAAGGGGATTTTCCTTACCATTAAAGGTACAATATGTAAGAATTTTGTAATAAAATATCCAAAAATCACTTGCACAGTGTGATATATTTCCTGCAGTTGTGTACTTACAATATCCCAAAAGTCTCAAAGATTTTTTTATTTCAGAGAAATTCCAATTTTAAATTAGTGGCCGTCTCGGAAAAAATGTCGCCAGTCAATGACGCAATATCCGCGCTATCCTCGGTTTCCGCTCGTACTGCCATAGCCATCACGCAACCATGGCGACAGACGTGGAAAACTGCGTAGTGCGTAGCGTTTAGCGGCACACAGTTCTTGTTTCTTTCACACATAGAGCATGGCAAGCAGACTTTGGGACAAACAAGGAGAACTAAATTGAGGATCAATATCAGCGTGGCGTTTTTGAGCTGCCGAGAGCTAGCGTCCGCGACTAACTTGGACTGACAGAGCTTCACGAGTCACGACTTGACAGCTTTATTAGACAGGTGAGCAAATGTACATAAAACAAATCAATGTTATATAACGTTAGCTCAACATGATGAAATGTTAGACTATGGTAATGTTGATCTAGCTCACTGCTAGTCTCGTATAGCAAACGAACTAGCACATAGTATAACATTATAACTTTCAACACACATTTAAATGCCGTTTAGTGTGATAGTGTAATGTTAGAGCAAGTGAAGCAGCGCTGCGTTACCTCAAGTTTAATTCGTCTAATAAACTGACCTGTGTGAGTAATCCAGCACTTGCGGGAAGTTCGGTAGAATTTATTCCTTTATATCCGCGGGACTCGCGTGTGATATCTGTCTCTTTAGCAATCGCGACCTGCTTCATACTAGGGATGCTAACCGATGACCGTTTGACCGATGGTTGACCGTCTCAACGTTAACCGATCAAAGTTGTCGGTAGTCGGTTAAAAAAAAAAAAGTGATCTCTAAATTAGGCTATTATAGACAGTGGACTAAACGCTACTACAGTTAGCCATCTCATTCCAAGATATTTTTGTGTGAAGTGAACAAATCCCTCTCACTCAATTTTTCATAACTCGCCTGTTTGTACTTAATAAACCAATAAAAACATTTGGCGCGAGGTCACAGCGTTTGGGTTCGCGCGCTCACAAGGTTTGCGAAAAGTAAAGGCTACGGGCTAAAACACTCGAGGTTAGAGCCAGGGCAGACGACAGGATGAAGCGTGCAAAGAAACGTAGTGTGTGGGACCATTTCACCAAAAAGAATGACACAGTAAGTTGCAACTTGTGTGATACAGTGCTTATACAGTAGTAATACTGTAGAAATACATTACATCTACATTTCAGCGGTAACAGATAAGGTGATGATGATCATCATCTTTCTTTATTATTGTTAGCAATAACGTTACCTCAAACTAAGCGGAGTCTCTTCGGAGCTGTCATTTTCTTAAATGAGACGCTGCAATGTTTCAAATGAGCTTTTAACGCTAGACTAACGCCTTTATTTTCAACGCGATCACCTTGTACCCAAACCATTTCGAAACTAAGGAGCCATTTGTCCTCCGATTACATACAAGCTCCTCGGCGCCGCGTTTGCGGGACTCATGTTTCGCGCTGTAGGGGATTTTAAAAAAGTGACGTGAGTGGAAGCGCGGCGCCGGGGCAGTGTGTGTGTGTGTGTGTGTGTGTGTGTGTGTGTGTGTGTGTGTGTGTGTGTGTGTGAGAGCGGGAGGCAGAGAGAGATGCGACAGAGTTGCGAAATTGCAGGCGCGGCTCGAAATGGCTGTTATTTCAAATAGCATGGCATATTTTAAACTAATCGGTTAACCGGTTTCTACCGGCTAATGAGGCTCGGTGGTCGGTCAAGAAAATTTGTAGTTTTCGCCATCCCTACTTCATACCACTGTAATGTTAAAAAACATGAATGTTTGCAGTCATCCATAAACATTATTAGATCCATCAGCTTGACAGCAAGTCCCATCATTCAGCTCATCACTGCGTCATCAACCTACGCCTTTGTTATTGTTGCAAAACTGTGCCCTCTTGTGGTGAAAAAATCGTACATATTGTGCCTTTAAAGCTTGGATAACACGCCCATGTCTCCTTCGATTTAAAATAATGGCTAGCATCTGTTGGCATAATTATTGCAATGACTTATCGCGAGAGGAAAAAATGAGGTTTCAGCCGCATAACATCGGTTAATGGAAACGGTGTAATTTGGCAATGTTTTTTATCGGCATTTAGAAAATATCGCAAAATATTTGTGCAAATCTGTAATGTAAACGCAGCTACTGACACACTCATGAATACTACTGAAGACTATGTATAGAAGTCGGCTTTGCTCCAACTCGCCTGGTTCGTCCTGGAAATGCGCATGCGCGACTGCTACCGTATTTGGTCAAAACATTTTAAGCTAATCGCATAGGCTGTAAATATAACGTAACTAAGAATGCTATCTATCTGCTGTAAATTGGAAACGCTAGATTGTTGAAAGTTTAATTTTGTGATTATGTATGTTTTTTTTTTTTTGCAATAAAAATTAACAAGTAAATAAATCAAAACAGATTTTTTTCAGTCCTGTCACGCCACACGTCAATAAATCTCCAACTCCCTGAAAACCAATAACATTAGGTGTGGGTTTGACACACAAAACCTTGATAACAGACTCCAGAGAAATAAGAGACATGATGATGATGGAAAGTTTATTTCTGTTGTAGATTTAACCATTTTTCCATTAACGAGTATTGGTTTTGTAATGTCAGATTAACCGATAAATGGTGCCATCTTGTGGGCGTCTTGAGAATTTCGTGCAAGACCGCCATTAAAGCACTGCACAACGGTGTTCACCGGTCAAGGTACTTGCTTTGATTAATAAACTTTAACATAACATCCATTAATGCACAAATAAAATATGTTACATAAATGTTTGATAGGCCTATGTAATTTAAACTTGGCGCTAAAAACAGACAAACTCACAGTCGCGTAATCCGTTAAGTTCTGTCCCAATAAAGATTAGAGATCGACCGATATTGATTTTTTATAACCGATACCAATTATTTGCATGTTTATGTGCCCGATAACCCATATCCTATATTTATTTATCCTAAAACCTATATTTATTTATTGTTTTATTTATGTTTTTTTTGACAATTATAACAGCACTAAACAAACTGTTTTATTTAACACAATTTTTAAATACTGTCATTTTTGCAATTTCAATCCCTCCTTACATATAAAAAAACAGATTTCTACATCAATAAATAGAGTCTGAAAGAGGGCAAAACATAAAATAAAAATAAAGTGTCCTCTGGGCTTCTACGACTGAAAACTTTTACGTTTTGAATTGTTTAATTTTTTTGCTTCATCGGATGGGGGTGAAACTTGGTGACTTTTGTTGTGAACACACAAAAAAATCAAGGAGATGATTCTGATATGTTAAAGGGTCGTAAAAAATAGTCACACTTAGCTTCCTCCCGGTCAAAAATTACCGACATAGGAAATGAATGGGAAATACGAAAAAATAGGAAAACTCAGAGAAACTTTTGGTGGTACAAGCTACAGATCAGAACAATAAAATAAAATCAATAAATGAAAAAAAAAAATCTCGCTCAAATGCACACACACACACAGAGAGAGAGAGAGAGATAAGGCAAGACTGCAACAGCAAATTTATAGAATATGCAAATTAATGAATTAAAATGAATAAAAAATACCAATTTATTGCAAAATGTCTGTATAAAGTGTTTTGAATTATCAATAACAATCCCTTATTTTGTTCAATTATTTGAATGATCAAATACTGAGTAACAAAAATGTTTGCATCGTGTTCCCTTTCTAACCAAATATTATTGTTTGATTGTAATCATAATGCAAAACATAATACTTATCAAAAAAAAAAGTAAAAAAAATTAAAAGCAGTTTTTTAGAATATTTAAATATATATCTAAATAAATAAAAAACGAATAAGATAGAGAAATCATGTCTTAAACAACAATAATAATCAAAAAGCCTTTCTATGTATTTATATAGGAAGCTATAGGCAGCCTACAGGCCGTTAAGGACATTGCACACATTTATATATTTTTAAAGCCGCTGGATGGCGGTCTTCTCACTTGAATTTTTTTGTGCATGCAGCCTGCACCCTATTTTGATGTGAAATGTTGCATTTATTGGAAAAAAAAAAAAAATCTAAATGGAAAAAATAGCTCATAAAAATTATACAATTAATGCAAAGTATCATAAAAAACTCTAAATAATAATCAGAAAAAGTTAAATTAAGGCTTCGTCCGTTTTTGACCGGGAGGAAGCTAAGTGTAACCCATTTACGAAGAAGCCCAGAGGGTTAAAATAAAATCTTTGATAAGGTAAACAAACAGTTAATGAATATAGCATGTAGAAATAATTCTAACAAATTAATAAAACTGCCTGAATAGTGAATACAATTTCTTTGTTTTAATGTAATGCATGTAAAGTTTTGACTTAATTGGAACAGGATTTGACGAGTTCATCTATTTTTAGCGCCAGGTTTTAAACTAAATAAGCATTTATGTAACATATCTCATTTGTGCATTGATGGCTGTTATGTTAAATAAAGTTTATTAACTAAGGGATGGAAGTTATTTTACCTTTGAACACCATTGTTGACTCGTTTAATGGCGGTCGTGCACGAAATTCTCAAAACGCCCACAAGATGGCGGCATTTATCGGAGAAGATTATAGGAAAATGCTTAAATATCGGGAAAACGATATATCGGTCGACCTCTACCGATAAACAGAAGTGATATTAATGCATATTGCAAACAAAACACATAGAGGAGTCTGAAAAAGTGCAGAAAAATTCTAAATAAAGACGTGTTTGTCACACAAAACAGCTCATAGGAATACGTGTTCAAACGTTTATTTTTTTTCCAAACAAACACACATTAAAACTCTGATGGCGATTGTGGATTGCTCTGCTACTTGAAGTCACACAATACACAAGAATGGCACCAAAAGACAAACGAGTTTGACCTGGACACAAACGAAAGAAAACTGATCAAGTGAAGTGGCCCGTCCGCTCCGAATCCAGTTTCCTTCTTATCAAGGTGAACCAGTTCATTTTAACACAATACAGCAATTCTTTTGTCATTTCTTCTTGAAATAAACAGTATTTACAGCTCAGTGCCTAGTTGATATTATAAAACTCACATCTCAGACGAGGGAAACAGCCTGTAAACTCGAGACGTTTGTAAACTCACTCGTGTGTGTTTGACAGAACAGGCAAGTGTGAAATAACGGCCCAGCTGACAGAACGAAGAGCGCTTCGTTCGGAATCTTCCCGGAAACATCGTTTCTCAGTGTTCTCTGAAAATTCTAAAAGCTTTTTAAATGTTTAAAAACGCTCAACATTCCATTTTATCATTCTTCGGGAACGTTACATTTGAATGTTCTCTGAACATTCTGAAACAAGGATACATTGTTTCATTTAACATTTAAAAAATGTTTTAGAATTAAACGTTCCATGAATGATGTTAATGTCTTGAGAACATTATTAAAGACCAGATAACTTTGAACAAACGTTCTATTAAAGGATTAATCCACTTCAGAACTAAAATCTCCTGATAATTTACACACACACACACGTCATCCAACATGTTCATGTCTTTCTTTCTTCAGTCGAAAAGAAATTAAGAACACACTCCAGGGTTTCTCCATATAGTGTCTTCAATGGGGTCCAACGGGTCGAAGGTCCAGATGTGAGTTTCAGTGCAGCTTCAAAGTAGGGCTGCACGATATTGAAGAAATATGCGATAACTCATTAAATAATGCGATATTCGCTATGCAATGCGATAATGCTTAAAGTGTGAAAAATAAACGTAAAATATCTTTAAAATTATATAACCAACATATGCGTTTCACATTCTTTTTGTGACAAGAAAACATCCCTACAGCTTCTGAAAGTGAACATCAGTGTCTTACTGAAGCATAAGAGGTGTTATTAACATCAGTGTAAAGCAGGGGTTCAGCTTATCCTACATTAGGGTTATTAACTACAGAAACTGAATAATCAAATGCAAAAATAAACACTGTTTAGTTTTCACTGTATTAAATACTGATTCTTATTAAAGCTAAAGTTATTCAGCCGAGAGCAGCGAGTGATTTTCTGTCTTTTGTCATGACCCAGTTATTTCAAGCCGTTGCGATATGCATATCCCGATATATACATTGCGATATTTCGATAATTTCTATATATTGTGCAGCCCTACTTCAGTCTCGACACGATCCAGCCGAGGAATAAGAGTCTGATCTAGACAAACCAGCGGACATTTTATAAAACAAATAAACATTTATATACTTTTACCCACTAATGCTGGTCTTGCTCTAGCTGTGATGCGACACACGTTACGTACGTCAGGGTGAAAGGTCAAGCGTGATGTAGGAGGAAGAACAGACCCAGTGTTTACAGAGCGAACGTGCAACAAGTCAAACGCCATTTACACACACAAAAAAAGGGTAAAACAACGATATCGGACGATTGAGGTTGGAGGAGAAATTGAGATGGAGTTTTTCGCCCTACATTTTCTGAACCGGAACACGCTTGACCTTTCACCCTGATCACGTAACGTGTCGCATCACAGTTAGAGCAAGACCAGCATTAGTGGTTAAAAGTATATAAATGTGTATTGTGTTATAAATGTCGGCTGGTTTGTCTAGATCAGACTCTTATTCCTCGGCTGGATCGTGTCGAGACTTTGAAGCTGCACTGAAACTCACATCTGGACCTTCGACCCGTTGGACCCCATTGAAGACACTATATGGAGAAACCCTGGAGTGTGTTCCTCAAAAACCTTCATTTCTAATTTCGACTGAAGAAAGAGAGACATGAACATCTTGGAGATTTTAATTCTGAAGTGGAATAATCCTTTATCGTTCCCTGTCAGCTGGGACTCTGAGCTCGAGTCTAAACCTAAAGATGAGACTAATCTCACGTCTTTCATTTTGCAGCATGCAATACGACATCAGTGTCAGATTCAGCAGTGATGATGATGATGATGAAGATGATGATATACGAGTTGCTGGACGCTCACATTCAGTCCGACCGCAGCCGCTTCACTGGAATTGTGCAAATGCCACTGGAACGAGTCGGCGAGTGTAAACTCGAGCTCAACTCAGTGACAATCCAGTGTGTGCAGACGAAGTCGGGGTTCAGCTGATGTGTGTGTGATGAAGCTTTAGCAGAAACACACAGAAGCGCAGCGTCGACCTCAGATGTCATCAGTCTGTTCGGAAAATCCCTCTTTCGTTGCTTTATCACACACACACATTCACTCACTACACACACACACAATCACATTCACTCAATCACAGACATTAACTCACACACTTAAACACTCTCACAAACTCATACACTCACATTCACTCACTCACACACACACACACACACACACACACACACACATTCACTCACTCACTCACACACACTTTCTCTCACACACACACTCTCACTCACACTTAAACACACTCTCTCACACAAACTCAAACACTCACATTCAAACACTCACACACACACTCGAAGAATCTCACACAGTGGCAGATATGATGGTCTGTCCGGAAACCCTCGAGCGCATCAGTGTGTGGCAGTGATGGAGATTAAAGGTCCAAAACGCTGTTTTCGAACCGCTCGGCTTCTTCTGAAGACGTGAAAACTAACTCTATTACAGACAGAGTGCGATATAAACTCACAACACACACTTTACACCGGCCTAACACAAGCGCAGATGATCCTGAGATTAACACACAAACTAAAACACTAGATGCTGATGGATCCGTCGGGCCGGGAGAACGAGGCAGCTCGTCTTTTTAAGGCATTTGATTTGTTTGGTGGTTAAATAAGAGCTTGTATGGGGAGTAAATGAGTGTGAGACTCTCCTCTGCGGTCGCCGGTCGGTGGTGTCGGTGAGTCAGACCTGGAGGAAACACAGCGAGACACACGTCAGCATTATGCAGAGTTCACACTTAACGATTTTAGTGACAATAGCGGCTTTCGCATCGAGGAACCTTTTCATCGTTGCAAGAACTACTGGCGGAAGCTCCCGGAGTTCGGCGTGTTTGTTCGCACCGCAGGAACTAGGAATGATTTCAGCTTCAGGAACTCCTTTAGAGGAACTAATTCACTCCTCCTTCAGAGTCGGGTCTAAACCAGCGCTATAGGAGCTATCCGTGACGTTAGTGTTCGCTGATTGGCCGAACGCACGCGAAACACCAGCACCCGCCATTTAAAAAAAGCTAAACACAGATTATAGCCTATATATTTACTCCACACACTAACTCTACGAACACGGAAAACAGGGATAGATGAAGCTCTTATCAGTCCCTCCAGGATTTCGGGGGCCTTTTTTGTGATTGTTGTGGCCTAAAATGCCTGATGTTGCGGCCGCTTTTCTAAAAAGTTGCGATGAAAGTTGCGATGTTCTTCTGCATTTGTTTTTAGGTTAAAACGGCAAAGGTAGATAGATTTTTACTTAAAGTACTCATATTATGCTTTTTGGCTTTTCCTCTTTCCTTTATTGTGTTATACATCTTTTTTTGTGCATGTTATAGGGTACTAAGTGAAAAAAAGCCCAAAGTCCACCCCAAAGGAACTTATGTCCCACAGAAAACACTGTTCACCATCTGCTCTATTGTAGTCCAGAATTTACTTCAGAGACAAACGTGCTCACTTTGTAACACGCGTTAATGAGAACAAAACCAGTTAACTAACCTTTAGTAGCCTTATAAAGGCAAAACAAACGATTTAAAGACAGCAAAATCTAACAAACTAAGCTTTTTTAAAATGTGCAGAACCTTACAAACATTAAGTAGCATTTATGTTGAAAGATGCCAATATAGCCTACTAATAAAGTGCAAAATACCGTTTTCTTAGGAATAGCCACAAAAGTTAAATAGTGGAAAAATCAAAAGTTTAATACTGTATTTTAATATAATATAGCCGAATATCCAATAAAGCTGTTCTCATTTCCTTAATTTTTTTTGTCAGACAATAGAACGAGTAGGCCTAGCTATTTTTTTATGTGTAAAATTATCTGAATTGAGAGAGTTCGGGAACTGGGTGAACTAATGCACTGTGATAGTGAGTAGCCTATTACAAGTGATAAACAAGAAAAGAAAGGAAAATAAAATGGTCAAACTCACTTCTTTAAATATAAAACAAAAGAGAAGCAGATAAGTGATAAGTCAGTGGAAACAACACGTCTCATTCACGTCTGTCAGCCGTTCACTGAACAGGGACGCAGAGAGAGAGGTGACGGCAGGGAGAAAGCAAACCTCGCGCTCGCAGAATTGTGCTGGCAACATTTGGTTACTGAGGTTTGTCCAAAAAGTCGCTAGATTTGTCTCTACTCGCTTTTTTTTATTTTTTAAATGTCACTAAAGGGGTCTGCAAAGTCGCTAAAAATAGCGACAAAGGCGCTAAAGCTGGCAACACTGGCCTTTTCTGTTATTTTTGTAGGTAGCCTAAATGCGAGACGTTGGCAGCCCACATCTGCTGCGTCTTCTGAACAAAACAAGTGAGTTTGCTGACGTATGACGACGCTTTGCAGGAGACCGCGGCGCGATGATTGGTCAAAGTTGCAGAAAAGTTGCGGTGATTTTTCAAAATTGCAAGGCACTGAATTCACGGGGATTTGTTTAAGTTGCGTTAATAGTTGCGATCGCGAAATCCTGGAGGGACTGTCTTAATCTTTACACTGAGGAGAAACTCCAACACAACTTTGAGGAGACCGAGAGAAACATGAGGATGTATAACAGTTCTATATAATGATGTATTAGTCAGAGCTGTTATCAGATCATAAACGAATGAACAGGAGAATGTGAGCTCAGCGCCGTCAAAATAAAAGTCTCAACAACGAGTGTCTCACGTCACTTCAGAGTTCCTACAGGCTCTGCGAACGCAACCAGGAAATGTTCATAATACATCATTATATAGAACTGTTATACGTCCTCATGTTTCTCTCGGTCTCCTCAAAGTTGTGTTGGACTTTCTCCTCAGTGTAAAGATTAAGAGCTTCATCTATGCCTGTTTTCCGTGTTCGTAGAGTTAGTGTGTGGAGTAAATATATAGGCTATAATCTGTGTTTAGCTTTTTTTAAATGGCGGGTGCTGGTGTTTGGCGTGCGTTCGGCCAATCAGCGAACACTAACGTCACGGATAGCTCCTATAGCGCTGGTTTAGACCCGACTCTGAAGGAGGAGTGAATTAGTTCCTCTAAAGGAGTTCCTGAAGCTGAAATCATTCCTAGTTCCTGCGGTGCGAACAAACACGCCGAACTCCGGGAGCGTTTGGTTGTGAAACCTCCTGACCAAGTATTCGATTTGACTTTCGATTCCCGACTCTATCAGCATCGAGTGAAACTGAACTCACTTCATTAGGACTTGCTGACGTTCTCGTAGATGACATCACTAGTGTGCGACTGCTGCTTCTTCTTCTTCCACATGAGCAGGACACACTGATGGATGAACACGTACTGCTCCTGCACACACACACACACACGTTGTGTTTTTAAAGTCCCTGTAAAGTCAAAATTAAATGTGTTCTGAGTTTGTCACACCACAGAAAAATGTGTTATTGCCACCCAGCCAAATTTGAATGATAAAAAAAGCCGGCAAGTACATCAAATAAGCTATCCAAATCTTGAAAAAATTAGCATTATTCTCTGCTCTCAAACGCTCAAGTAGGGGCGTGTCCACGAGCTCAGCGGCTCCAGTGCGTCATCAAGTAGGGGCGTGTCCACGAGCTCAGGGGCTCCAGTGCGTCATCAAGTAGGGGCGTGTCCACGAGCTCAGGGGCTCCAGTGCGTCATCAAGTAGGGGCGTGTCCACGAGCTCAGGGGCTCCAGTGCGTCATCAAGTAGGGGCGTGTCCACGAGCTCAGCGGCTCCAGTGCGTCATCAAGTAGGGGCGTGTCCACGAGCTCAGGGGCTCCAGTGCGTCATCAAGTAGGGGCGTGTCCACGAGCTCAGCGGCTCCAGTGCGTCATCAAGTAGGGGCGTGTCCACGAGCTCAGGGGCTCCAGTGCGTCATCAAGTAGGGGCGTGTCCACGAGCTCAGTGGCCTCAGTGCGTCATCAAGTAGGGGCGTGTCCACGAGCTCAGGGGCTCCAGTGCGTCATCAAGTAGGGGCGTGTCCACGAGCTCAGTGGCCTCAGTGCGTCATCAAGTAGGGGCGTGTCCACGAGCTCAGGGGCTCCAGCGCGTCATCAAGTAGGGGCGTGTCCACGAGCTCAGGGGCTCCAGTGCGTCATCAAGTAGGGGCGTGTCCACGAGCTCAGTGGCCTCAGTGCGTCATCAAGTAGGGGCGTGTCCACGAGCTCAGGGGCTCCAGTGCGTCATCAAGTAGGGGCGTGTCCACGAGCTCAGGGGCTCCAGCGCGTCATCAAGTAGGGGCGTGTCCACGAGTCTTTGTAATATGTTTTAGCAATACATTTCTAACATTTATAATGCGTTTAGAAGTTTTTTTAGAATTGCCTTTACAGGGACTTTAAGGGGACATTCCATAGGAGTAATGGTTTTTATACTGTACAAACTGTATATTCTCTCCTCTTACACTAAACCTGCCCATCACACACAACTTTCTGCAGTTTTACATTTACACACACTCGGAGACTCACACTCTCGAACAATCACACATATGAACACACTCGAAAAATCTCACATACACATACACAAACTCACACGCACACAAACTCAGACACACACAAACACACAAAAACAATCACAAAAACAATCACACACAAACACACACAGAATCACTCACACACACACACAAACTATCACACACTATCACACACACACAATCAAACACACACAGGTTGTGTACCTCAGTCTGCACCATGGAGAGCCGGTGCGAGCGCATGTCCGACACCAGGCCCAGGACGTCCACGTACTCATGCTCCTGGATGTGCTGCATCAGACGGTCCAGAGCGATGAACGTGCCGGTCCGACCCACTCCAGCACTGAGGGAACACACACACACACACACACACACACAAGCATCATGCTGTCAGTAACACTTGTGAAGAGCTGTTGTCTCGTTTCAGCAAAGCCTCAAACAGAGAGGCTCAAACACTCTCTCACACACACACACACACACTCTCTCTCACACACACACTCAGCTGACGGCCTCTCACCTGCAGTGGACGACGATCGGGCCTTTGGTTCTGTTGACCTGCTGCCGGACGATCTGCACGAACTGTAAGATGCTCTCGATGGCGTTGACCGTGGGAACCCCGTGATCGGGCCACGACGTGTAGTTAAAGTGCAGGACATCCTGTGTCTCATCAGCCTGAGGACACACACACACACACACCATCAGATCACATGATACTATCTTTGTCTGTCTCTATCTCTCTCTGTCTGTCTATCTGTCTATATATCTCTATCTATCTCTATCTATCTCTATCTATCTGTCCATCCATCATCTGTCTATCTCTGTCTTTCTATCTCTCTGTCTATCTTTCTATCTATATCTGTCTATATATCCGTCTGTCTATCTCTATCTATTTGTCCGTCTGTTTCTCTAACTGTCTGTATATCAATCTGTCTGTCTCTCTATCTGTTTATCTCTCTCTATCTGTCCGTCTATCCATCTATCTATCTGTCCATCCATCATCTGTCTATGTCTGTCTGTCTCTCTATCTGTCCGTCTGTCTCTCTATCTGTCTACCCATCCATCTAGCTGTCTGTATCGATCTGTCTACCCATCTATCTATCTCTCTCTATCTGTCCGTCTGTCTATCTGTCTATCCATCCATCATCTGTCTATCTCTGTCTGTATGTCTATCTATATGTCTGTATATCCATCTATCTGTCTATCTATCAGTATGTCTATATCTCTATCTGTCCATCTGTCTATTTGTCTATCCATCCATCATCTGTCTATCTCTCTCTATCTTTCTGTCTGCCTGTATCTATCCATCCATCATCTGTCTGTCTGATGTGTTGTCCTCACATATCCCAGTCTGAAGTCTCTGATGGTCCACTCGGGTGAGTCGGTCTCTGACAGCATCTCGACTGTGATCTCTCCGTACGCCACCGGCTCCTCAGTGAACGGCCAGTAGTGATCGCACTTCACCTGCACACGAGCACACGCACCGTTAGCATCCGTTAGTGTCTACACCACCTCATCACAGCGCTCCGTAACCATGGCAGCCAGCGGAGGCGGTTGCCATGGGAACTGACCCTCCTGCGCTCGTTACACTGGGTCAGCATGACGATGATGTTGGACTTCTGCTGCAGAACCATCTTCCAGAACTCGTTCCTGGTGTCGGGCAGCGGCCCCTGTGTGGCGATGTACTCGTGCGGAGAGCCGTAACCCTGGAGACCAGATGCACAGCACACACTGACATCTGCCGCTTTCAGTCAATGCACGATTATTTGTATAGCGCTTTTCACAATACACATCATTTCATGAAAGTGCACGAGTCCACATAACAGTTTAGAGTGCTCTGTTATCAGAAGAAGCTAAGTTATGTATTTCAGAAATGTACATATACAAAATCACAGTTAGTGAAAAATGTATTAATTTAAACTAGTAATTCAAGGCAGAAACAGTGAGCTCATGGAAGTAATGAACACTTGTGTGTTAACGAATGATCAGATGTCGATGATATACTTACAGGAATATAGTTTGCGTTGATGTAATCCGAGCCTTCGTCGTTGTGCAGCGAGATCAGCTTCACTCGACTGAAGTCATCTGAGACCAAACACATGTTCAGCGCAGTGTGTTATTACCATCTGTCATATCTCAATCTCATCATATCTCCACCTCACCATATCTCCACCTCACCATATCTCCACCTCACCATATCTCCACCTCGCCATATCTCCACCTCGCCATATCTCCACCTCGCCATATCTCAATCTCATCATATCTCCACCTCGCCATATCTCCACCTCGCCATATCTCAATCTCATCATATCTCCACCTCACCATATCTCAATCTCATCATATCTCCACCTCACCATATCTCCACCTCGCCATATCTCCACCTCACCATATCTCCACCTCGCCATATCTCCACCTCGCCATATCTCCACCTCGCCATATCTCAATCTCATCATATCTCCACCTCGCCATATCTCAATCTCATCATATCTCCACCTCACCATATCTCCACCTCGCCATATCTCCACCTCACCATATCTCCACCTCGCCATATCTCCACCTCGCCATATCTCAATCTCATCATATCTCCACCTCACCATATCTCCACCTCGCCATATCTCAATCTCATCATATCTCCACCTCGCCATATCTCCACCTCGCCATATCTCAATCTCATCATATCTCCATCTCATCATATCTCCACCTCGCCATATCTCAATCTCATCATATCTCCACCTCACCATATCTCCACCTCGCCATATCTCAATCTCATCATATCTCCACCTCACCATATCTCCACCTCGCCATATCTCCACCTCGTCATATCTCAATCTCATCATATCTCCACCTCACCATATCTCCACCTCGCCATATCTCCACCTCACCATATCTCATATCTCCACCTCACCATATCTCCACCTCACCATATCTCCACCTCACCATATCTCATATCTCCACCTCGCCATATCTCCACCTCACCATATCTCATATCTCCACCTCGCCATATCTCCACCTCACCATATCTCATATCTCCACCTCGTCATATCTCCACCTCGTCATATCTCAATCTCATCATATCTCCACCTCACCATATCTCCACCTCGCCATATCTCCACCTCACCATATCTCATATCTCCACCTCACCATATCTCCACCTCGCCATATCTCCACCTCACCATATCTCATATCTCCACCTCACCATATCTCCACCTCGCCATATCTCCACCTCACCATATCTCATATCTCCACCTCGTCATATCTCCACCTCGCCATATCTCCATCTCACCATATCTCCACCTCGCCATATCTCCACCTCGTCATATCTCCACCTCACCATATCTCCACCTCGCCATATCTCCACCTCGCCATATCTCAATCTCATCATATCTCCACCTCGCCATATCTCCACCTCACCATATCTCATATCTCCACCTCACCATATCTCCACCTCGCCATATCTCCACCTCACCATATCTCATATCTCCACCTCGTCATATCTCCACCTCGTCATATCTCCATCTCGTCATATCTCCACCTCACTCCATCTCATCATATCTCCACCTAAATCATATCTCCACCTCACTCCATCTCATCATATCTCCACCTAAATCATATCTCCATCTCATCATATCTCCACCTCGTCATATCTCCATCTCACTCCATCTCGTCATATCTCCACCTCGTCAAATCTCCACCTCGTCATATCTCCATCTCGCCATATCTCCATCTCATATCTCCACCTCGTCATATCTCCATCTCGCCATATCTCCATCTCATATCTCCACCTCGTCATATCTCCACCTCGTCATATCTCCACCTCGTCATATCTCCACCTCGTCATATCTCCACCTCGTCATATCTCCATCTCGCCATATCTCCATCTCGCCATATCTCCACCTCGTCATATCTCCATCTCGCCATATCTCCATCTCATATCTCCACCTCGTCATATCTGCACCTCGCCATATCTCCATCTCATATCTCCACCTCGTCATATCTGCACCTCGCCATATCTCCATCTCATATCTCCACCTCGTCATATCTCCACCTCGTCATATCTCCATCTCGCCATATCTCCATCTCGCCATATCTCCACCTCGTCATATCTCCATCTCGCCATATCTCCATCTCATATCTCCACCTCGTCATATCTGCACCTCGCCATATCTCCATCTCATATCTCCACCTCGCCATATCTCCACCTCGTCATATCTCCATCTCGTCATATCTCCACCTCACTCCATCTCATCATATCTCCACCTAAATCATATCTCCATCTCACTCCATCTCATCATATCTCCACCTCGTCATATCTCCATCTCACTCCATCTCGTCATATCTCCACCTCGTCATATCTCCACCTCGTCATATCTCCACCTCGCCATATCTCCACCTCGTCATATCTCCACCTCGTCATATCTCCATCTCACTCCATCTCATCATATCTCCATCTCGTCATATCTCCACCTCGTCATATCTCCATCTCGTCATATCTCCACCTCACTCCATCTCATCATATCTCCACCTAAATCATATCTCCATCTCACTCCATCTCATCATATCTCCACCTCGTCATATCTCCATCTCACTCCATCTCGTCATATCTCCACCTCGTCATATCTCCACCTCGTCATATCTCCACCTCGTCATATCTCAATCTCGTCATATCTCCATCTCACTCCATCTCATCATATCTCCACCTCGTCATATCTCCATCTCGTCATATCTCCACCTCGTCATATCTCCATCTCGTCATATCTCCACCTCACTCCATCTCATCATATCTCCACCTAAATCATATCTCCATCTCACTCCATCTCATCATATCTCCACCTCGTCATATCTCCATCTCGTCATATCTCCACCTCACTCCATCTCATCATATCTCCACCTAAATCATATCTCCATCTCGTCATATCTCCACCTCGTCATATCTCCATCTCACTCCATCTCGTCATATCTCCACCTCGTCATATCTCCATCTCACTCCATCTCGTCATATCTCCACCTCGTCAAATCTCCACCTCGTCACATCTCCACCTCGTCATATCTCCATCTCGTCATATCTCCACCTCGTCATATCTCCATCTCACTCCATCTCATCATATCTCCACCTCGTCATATCTCCATCTCATCATATCTCCACCTAAATCATATCTCCATCTCGTCGGTTTATAGAACACCAGTAAAGCGATATATAAACAAACTTTTGTACCAAATGTAATAAGTCTTTTGAATAAGGGGAAGGAGATGTGAATATTTCATGCTTTGATGTTGTGTATTGTTAATTGTTACACTGACTCTATAATAAATAATAATAGTGATGATTTCTGCTTCGGGGAAACCCACAACAAGGGATTTCAACTTCAGATATATTTGTAAAATGCTTGGTTTAATTGCCGAATTGCACTGAAGAACTAAACTCCCATAATACTGAAGAGAATAAAACCAGTGAGAGAGTTCAGTGCCATCAAACATCACAGATGATATTATCAAGCTTTCTGACACTCTCAAAAATGTATATATTTTCATATTTTACATGTAAATATTAGTGCTGTCATATCGATTAATCACATCTAACATAAACGTTTGTGTACAAGTGTGTGTGAAAGAGTAAGTGTGTGTGTGTGAGTGAGGGAGTTTGTTTGTGAGCGTGTGTGTATGTGTGAGAGAGAGAGAGTGAGTTTGTGTGTTAGTGAGTGTGTGAGTGAGTTTGTGTGTATATACATATATGAAATATGAACAAACCTTAGTTAGATCAATTAATTGATTTGACAGCACTAGTAAATATATGATATTTTATACTTATAATAATTAAATAGTTTTAAAATCAAACATTGATATTGACTCAACAGTATCATTAGAATTATCTATAGGATTACATTATTCCTCCAGCAGTTTTTCTTTTTACAAATCAAAGTTTTTTTCATGTTTCTCATCTGGTTGTTTTGATTATTCAACTTAAAAGTGTGAGGTCACACAGGCTGTAGCCAATGAGAGCAGCGTTGCTATGACTACAGTGGGCGGGGCTTTGCGGCCGACCACTCACAGGGCAGGATGTTGGTGTAGCGGTTCTTGGGTCTGTTGACGGGCAGATCAGCAGCTTCATGAGACAGATCGAGACCGACACTCTTCAGCTCCTGACGGATGAAACACAGCAGTCACACACACACACACACACTCACAGAAACACGTGTGTCCTTCATGTGTTCGGTTACCTCAAACTGCAGAGAGAACTTGTACGCCGAATCTTTGCTCATGTCTTTGATGTAGGCGTCGAAATCACTGAGCTGAACTGGGCTGAAGACACACACATCATCATAACAGTTCATACAACCTGCTTAAAGGACTTGAGTTGGACTTTTTAAAGGATTTAAAGGTTTAGTTCACCCAAAAACTTCTGTCAGTAATTACTCTCATGTTCAACCCCGTAAGACACACACACACACAGGATGGTTTTACTCTGGTATTACCTGGTTAGTTTCCTCTTCTTCAGTGCAGTTTTGCTCCTGCAGGTTAAACACACACAGAAGCGTCAATGAACTGAGATCAACACACACACACACACACACACACACACACACACAACACAACAGATCTAACTCCTGAACATCTGAATCCTACAAACTAAACATGCGTTTCCAGGTTGTCGAGCTTCAGCGCTGGCGTCCTGAACCACACACACACACACACACTCACAGAAACATCTGATAGGACTTTAATAGACATGGTTAGTAAGTGATTTGATCACATATTGTAATGTTTAATGACAGTTTTTTTTTAACAGTATTAATTTTTCAAAATAATTTATTTTAATATTAAATAAATATACATTTATATACATTTTATTTGTTTATAGTGTGTGTTTGTTTTAGAATTTATATAAATATTTTTATAATATAATATTATTTATATCATTTAAAAACTATTTTCTATACATTGATTTTTTTTTTACTTTTATAATTGTATTCAAATTATATAATACATATATAATTTATTTATATATCTATTTTCAACAGTGAATATTTTCTTTATAATTTATAAAAATGCTTTTTATAATAAATATTATATATTATTTAGATATTGTTTCATTTGATACTTTATATAGATATTATTTGATTAAATAGTTAGAAAATAATGATTTATTTTATATATTGTTTTTACTTGTATTCAAATTCAATTATATATAATTCCAAAACCGTGTATTTGCTTTATAATTTATTAAAATTTATATATATATATATATATATATATATATATATATATATATATATAGTTTAAAAACAAAAATTTTTAGCATTTTAGAATTTACCTACATTTTATTTGATCAAATATATTTTATTGTATTTTTTTTACTTTTAATTTGTATTAAAGTGTAATATATTAAATATAAAATTTCATAATTATTAGTCTTTTTCTATAGCCCTCCATATTATGATTTTAACTCATGTTTAATTGTGATTATACAGTGTTTTGAATAATTTGTAGACATTTAATCATTTTACTTTTTATTTTTTATTTTTAAACAATCGTATTAATATATGCATAATATATAATTTTATAAATATAGCATTTCTCCATTATATCTCTTCTAAGTGTAAATCTTTGCCCACAGACTCTCATCATAAGTGCGTTACTGTTATTATTCCCCGTGGTGATTGACAGCTCGTCACCAGAGCTCAGCTCGTATTACACCCGGGACATTCCTTTAGCAAATCAAAGGAATAGAAAAGGAGAAAATCTGCATTCAGTCCAACACAGAACAGAGGAACTAGAGCAAACATGCAGGACGTGAAGCTGTGTGTGTGTGTGTGTGTGTGTGAGACGTCATGCAGAGCGTTAGTGTCATGCTGGAGTCAGACACAGAATCAAGAGCTCAGTCTGCATCTACAGTCAGTCTACAGTGTGTGTGTGTGTGTGTGTGTGTGTGTGTTAAGAGTCTCCAGAGCTCGGCGTCGCACACACCGATACTTACCACGGATTAATATAAAAGGCCAAAAGATAGTCAGTCCAAAGGCAGGATGGCAGAAGCGTGAGGAACGCAAAGAGACTCCTGCGCCTGAAGCCGTTTCAACAAAACAGAAAAGCAAGAGACATAAAAAAAGACCAAGGGCAAAAAGTTGGGGACAAAACATGATGCTCCATTAGTAATAGTGACACACACACAGATGATTGAGCATATTTCATTAGTGTTCGACAGGTTAATGAACGCTTCATGCAGTCAGTGTCATCGCTGTGTGTGAGTGTGTGTGTGTGTGAGTGTGTGTGTGTGTGTGTGAGACTGACTTGACAGAAATCATCTGATCGTCTCAGCTGGATATTAACAGACGCACAACAGAAAACACACACGCGTGCAACTCAATCATAACTGATGCGACGCACCATATTAACCACTGCATGTTTATATTCACTGCAAAATATGATGTTTCTGTCTCGTTTTCCAGCACAAATATCGAAACATTGTTCAATCAAGATGCATTTACTGGAGAAGCAAAATAACTGATATTAAAGGAGTCATGACATGAGAAATCAAATTTGCCTTGATCTTTAGACATATTCCAGGTCTTTGTACCATTAAAACATCCTGCAAGTTTCAGAGCTTAATACGTCCTCATTATAGACATAATTTCATTCATATTAAATGCCTCATTATAAGTGAATATTTAATCAAGCTACAAAAACGGCTCAATTGGATATTGTGGGCTCTGTGACGTCACATGGGCAAATGCATTTGCATATGTCCGCCTCCAGAGTAAGACATCGGCCAATAGTAATATATCATTGCAGCATAGGCCCCACCCACTTGTGCAATGCCCATTGACATTCAGTCGCTTAACAACGTTTACTGACACGTTAGCCAATCATAACAGTGGCCGTTTACTGACACGTTAGCCAATCATAACAGTGGCCGTTTACTGACACGTTAGCCAATCATAACAGTGGCCGTTTACTGACACGTTAGCCAATCATAACAGTGGGCGTTTACTGACACGTTAGCCAATCATAACAGTGCCCGTTTACTGACATGTTAGCCAATCATAACAGTGGCCGTTTACTGACACGTTAGCCAATCATAACAGTGGCCGTTTACTGACACGTTAGCCAATCATAACAGTGGGCGTTTACTGACACGTTAGCCAATCATAACAGTGCCCGTTTACTGACACGTTAGCCAATCATAACAGTGGCCGTTTACTGACACGTTAGCCAATCATAGCAGTGGTCGTTTACTGACACGTTAGCCAATCATAACAGTGGTCGTTTACTGACACGTTAGCCAATCATAACAGTGGCCGTTTACTGACACGTTAGCCAATCATAGCAGTGGTCGTTTACTGACACGTTAGCCAATCATAACAGTGGTCGTTTACTGACACGTTAGCCAATCATAACAGTGCCCGTTTACTGACACGTTAGCCAATCATAGCAGTGGGCGTTTACTGACACGTTAGCCAATCATAACAGTGGCCGTTTACTGACACGTTAGCCAATCATAACAGTGGGCGTTTACTGACACGTTAGCCAATCATAACAGTGCCCGTTTACTGACACGTTAGCCAATCATAACAGTGGCCGTTTACTGACACGTTAGCCAATCATAGCAGTGGTCGTTTACTGACACGTTAGCCAATCATAACAGTGGTCGTTTACTGACACGTTAGCCAATCATAACAGTGGCCGTTTACTGACACGTTAGCCAATCATAGCAGTGGGCGTTTACTGACACGTTAGCCAATCATAGCAGTGGGCGTTTACTGACACGTTAGCCAATCATAGCAGTGGCCGTTTACTGACACGTTAGCCAATCATAACAGTGGCCGTTTACTGACACGTTAGCCAATCATAACAGTGGGCGTTTACTGACACGTTAGCCAATCATAACAGTGGCCGTTTACTGACACGTTAGCCAATCATAACAGTGGCCGTTTACTGACACGTTAGCCAATCATAACAGTGGGCGTTTACTGACACGTTAGCCAATCATAGCAGTGGCCGTTTACTGACACGTTAGCCAATCATAACAGTGTCCGTTTACTGACACGTTAGCCAATCATAACAGTGGCCGTTTACTGACACGTTAGCCAATCATAACAGTGGCCGTTTACTGACACGTTAGCCAATCATAACAGTGGCCGTTTACTGACACGTTAGCCAATCATAACAGTGGCCGTTTACTGACACGTTAGCCAATCATAACAGTGGGCGTTTACTGACACGTTAGCCAATCATAACAGTGCCCGTTTACTGACACGTTAGCCAATCATAACAGTGGGCGTTTACTGACACGTTAGCCAATCATAACAGTGGCCGTTTACTGACACGTTAGCCAATCATAACAGTGGGCGTTTACTGACACGTTAGCCAATCATAGCAGTGGCCGTTTACTGACACGTTAGCCAATCATAACAGTGTCCGTTTACTGACACGTTAGCCAATCATAACAGTGGCCGTTTACTGACACGTTAGCCAATCATAACAGTGGCCGTTTACTGACACGTTAGCCAATCATAGCAGTGGCCGTTTACTGACACGTTAGCCAATCATAACAGTGTCCGTTTACTGACACGTTAGCCAATCATAACAGTGTCCGTTTACTGACACGTTAGCCAATCATAACAGTGTCCGTTTACTGACATGTTAGCCAATCATAACAGTGGCCGTTTACTGACACGTTAGCCAATCATAACAGTGGGCGTTTACTGACACGTTAGCCAATCATAACAGTGTCCGTTTACTGACACGTTAGCCAATCATAACAGTGGCCGTTTACTGACACGTTAGCCAATCATAACAGTGGCCGTTTACTGACATGTTAGCCAATCATAACAGTGGCCGTTTACTGACACGTTAGCCAATCATAACAGTGGCCGTTTACTGACACGTTAGCCAATCATAACAGTGTCCGTTTACTGACACGTTAGCCAATCATAACAGTGGCCGTTTACTGACACGTTAGCCAATCATAACAGTGGGCGTTTACTGACACGTTAGCCAATCATAACAGTGGCCGTTTACTGACACGTTAGCCAATCATAACAGTGGCCGTTTACTGACACGTTAGCCAATCATAACAGTGGCCGTTTACTGACACGTTAGCCAATCATAGCAGTGGGCGTTTACTGACACGTTAGCCAATCATAACAGTGGCCGTTTACTGACACGTTAGCCAATCATAACAGTGGCCGTTTACTGACACGTTAGCCAATCATAACAGTGGCCGTTTACTGACACGTTAGCCAATCATAACAGTGGCCGTTTACTGACACGTTAGCCAATCATAACAGTGGCCGTTTACTGACACGTTAGCCAATCATAACAGTGGGCGTTTACTGACACGTTAGCCAATCATAGCAGTGGCCGTTTACTGACACGTTAGCCAATCATAACAGTGTCCGTTTACTGACACGTTAGCCAATCATAACAGTGTCCGTTTACTGACACGTTAGCCAATCATAACAGTGTCCGTTTACTGACACGTTAGCCAATCATAACAGTGGCCGTTTACTGACACGTTAGCCAATCATAACAGTGGGCGTTTACTGACACGTTAGCCAATCATAGCAGTGGCCGTTTACTGACACGTTAGCCAATCATAACAGTGTCCGTTTACTGACACGCCTTAAAAAATGATAATTTCTGAATGAAGGTAGAAAATAATTCTCTATATATATAATTTATTAAGTTAAGTTAACGTCAAGGAACATTAAAATAATTTAAAAAATCCATGTCATGATCCCTTTAAGTCTTGTTTTTGAAAAATGTATCAGAGTGTACGCTTAAATAACAAAATATCTGCCAATGAGGTCAGAAAAATAATCTTATTTCAAGGGGGAAAAAATGTCTGACCCCATTGGCAGAAATTTGTTATTGTAAACAAAAACTCACTTAATTTGGATAAATAAAGACTTAATATCTTGGCCTACTATTCAAAATGTAGTTTTTAGTTCTGGGAAACGATTAATCGCATCCAAAATAAAAGTTTGTGTTTACATAATATATGTGTGTGTGCTGTGTATAATTATTTTGTATATATAAATACACACATGCATGCATATATTTAAGAAATATTTGCATATATAGGTTGTATATATATTTATGCATAATTTATATTATATATTAATATTAAAATTGTATATATAAATAACAAATTTTTCTTAAATATATACATGCATGTGTGTATTTATAAATACAAAATAATTATACACACATATATTAAGTAAACGCAAACTTTTATTTTAGATGTGAATAATCATTGCCCAGCACTAGTAGTTTTGTGTAAAATCATGTGCTTTGCTGAATAAACAGTTCATGCAAGGTCAGTTTTTATTGTACTAATTAAAATATGAAACCGTCGTGTTGCCGTCGCATCGAGACTGAGGAAGATCCTCTGAAGGACTAAACATCTCAAAGGACAAAAACGTTTGACTTCATTAACAACCCAAAATCTGCCTTTACTGACCCTCTTTAAGCTCTTATATTAATCATGTGTGTGTTTCAGCGAGAGCGATGATGTCACTTCCTGTCTGTCTGTGTGCGAGTGCCACTGATAATCGACTGTGTGACAGTGTGTGACTGACAGAGGAGCGCACGAGCTCATACCAGTTATACGGCATCTTCCCGTCCCGCTCGAACGAGGCGAAGTTGACGAAGGTTTCAGCGCCGCAATCCCTGAAATCAGACATGCTGAATATTGATATGAGGTTATGATCTTCACCTGAGAACCACAGTTACATTAGATACGTTTACAGCCACTCGTTCTGCAAACTCAAATGAATTCAATCTGTTTTTAAGGAAATATTTTGTTAATATTCTCCTGCTGATTGAGAAAATAGTCAGATTCAAACTCTTCAAATGTGTATATATAGAGCTGTGCGATTATATAGTTATATATCCAACTTTATATTTATATAATATAGTTTATATATACTTATATATCCAATATATATATATAAAATATAGTTTACCGTATATATAGTTATATATACAACTTTATATATATATAATATAGTTTATATATACTTATATATCCAATATATATATATAAAATATAGTTTACCGTATATAGTTATATATACAACTTTATATATATAATATAGTTTATATATAGTTATATATAGTTATATATCCAAATGTATATATATATATATATATATATATATATATACTGTTTATATAAAAAATAGTTCATATATCCAACTTAATATATATATAATTTAGTTTATATTTAGTTATCCAACTTTATATATATATAATAGTTTATATATTGTTATAGATCCAACTTTATATATTTATAATATAGTTTATATTTAGTTATCTAACTTATATCTAACTTATTCTAATATATATATATATATATATATATGTATATATAAAAGTTTTTATATAGTTATATATTAAAATCTATATATATATATATATATATATTTTTTTTATATATATATCCAAATTTATGTGTGTATATATATATATAGTTTACATATAGTTATATATTCCACTAGACTATGTTAAATTAATTAACTAAATTCTTTGTCATGTAATTTGGACTCAGTAACTGATTACAGTGTGTAAGTAACTCCTCAGTGCTGATAGTTATATATGCACATGTATATAGACTGTGGAGTTTAGAGTCCATCAGTGATTCGGCTGCATGTAGACACATCTAATAATGAAACTTCATGACACGTTCTGATAAACGCATCAGCTGATGAACCGCAGACGGCAGAAGTGATCGTGCTGACTCGAGTCGGTCAGTGGTTACGCTGGTTACGCTGGTTTGAGTTTCTCACCGGCTCAGCTCCATGTGTTTCTTGCGTAACACCAGCAGGAACAGCACCAGGAGACTGATGAGCAGAACACTGAGAACCGCCAGCGCAGAGATGGCCGCCACACTCGGGTTCATCTCGCGCACTGCAAACACACACAGCTTAATGGATTGATGTATGGTTTGTTAGGATAGGACAATATTTGTCTGAGATACAACTATTGAACATCTGGAATCTGATGTGCAAAAAATTCAAAACATTGAGAAAATCTCCTTTAAAGTTGTGCATTTATGTTTGTGATATTGCTGCATCCACTCACAAAAATACATTTTTATATATTTACGGTAGGAAATTTACATAATATCTTCATGGAACATGATCTTTACTTAATATCCTAATGCTTTTTGGCATAAAAGAAAATCGACAATTTTGACCCATACAATGTGTTGTTGCGACATGTGACTGGTTTTGTGGTCCAGGGTATATGGAAATGTATTATGTAATATATCGCATTATATTTTGCAGTATATTTGCATGTGTTATTGTTCTGTAAGGATGCAGTGAGGATGATGGTGGAGAACTCTTCTTCACCTGACGTGCTGACGGTGATGTGGGCCGGGTCACTGGCGCTGCTGAAGCTGATGCTCATCACGGTACAGTTGTACACGGTGGACGGCTGAAGACCCGAGACCGTCACGACATGAGCACCGGTGACCAGCGGCTCGCGGACCTTCTGCATCACACACACACACACACGAGAGTGAGAGGGCATCTCTGTCTTGGCAAAAAAACAGCAGCTTTTGAAAACCGGAGCGACTGTGGTTACACCCACTGAGTGGCAGAAACACTGAAAGGCAGAAACACATGGATTTAGATCTATATTGTGTTTATATAAAGCGTTCACAGGCAAATTTGCTTTATGTATTTCCCCGGCGTTGAAATCAGGCACATATAAATGTCAGGAAACACGATTTCTGGCTGCATGTCAATTTCCATGATCACTGCATCTCTGGTCAGTTGTAAAGAACACTATATCGAGTCCAACTTTTAGTTTAAACTGGTAATCGTTTGTTTTACTGCTGTTTTCTCAGTTTCTCCCATTAAATCCAGTCATTCTCCACTCAGTGTGTTCCTGTCAGTGCATAACCTCTATACTGAGCTTCCATTGGTTAACATTAGTCAAAAATAAAATAAATATCATTTATTAATCATAGTCATAAGTTAACACGTCTATAATTGCTTTCAAATTTAGGCTAAAACTCGTGAAGGGGTTTCAAGTGCATCTGTTTTATGCGGTTCTATGTATTTTCAGCATTATGTATTAACTGTTCTTCTTTATTGTGAAGCACTTTGGGTAACCCGTGTTACATTAAACTGTGCTATATAAGAATGAATAAAATGAAACCTTATGCTAAAGTGTTACTGAATGGATGAATTATGCTGCATAAAGTAGGGGTGTAACAATGTATCGTGTCACTACATATCGCAATATAAAAAAAGCAGCAATATGTATTGTGAATAGTGTAGTTCACCCAAAATCAAAATTACTTTTCAGAGTTTTAGTGTCAGTACTACATTAAACTACTATGTATAATGTTGAATATAATGTATAATAATGCATATTTGTGGATGCCAGATGTCTTGTTACCAGTAAAAGTGGCCTCTACATTATTTTAAATAAATGTACGCAGTGAAAGAGTGCAAGCATTCGTCTAAAATAATGATGTTTTCAGCTTCAGGATCATGAATATTGTTATTCTGGTGTCTCTATTGTTCATTGGGTTTCCAGGATCAAGTCCAAGACTATTCATTTACACACACAATGCAATATCAAATTTAGCATTTTAATCAACAGGACTTTTTTGTTCACCTTTTATCATGTGTCTTTGAGTATCGCAGTAATATGGTGTCGTGATGTGTGTCGGGATGTGTGTGTGTCGGATCGTGAGGGTCTCGTTACACCCCTAGTTTAAAGTGTGTGTGAGATCTGAAGGTCTTACTGTGCGTTCTCTGCTGTGCGTTCCCATCGGCCTGCATGCGATCTGGTAGAAGTCCACGACGCCGTCCTCGGCCCAGATCAGCGTGATCGCCGTGTCGCTGGCGTTCACCGCGTACAGAGACCTCGGAGGAGCCGGTTCTGTTCGTAAAAGAGCCCAATGTCTAACTTACAAGTTCCTCTAAGGACACAGTTTAAAAAAAACGAGGTAAAAGGGGAAGATGAAACAAACAGCCACATGAATTCTGGCCTGTTTTGCACAGGAAGTCACAGTCAAATAAGTTATTATTAGAATCAGAAAACACACTCTCAGCAGTGCAAACTAATGATGTTTCGACTTTAGTATGTTTGATCAAATATTAAATCAAGATGCATTACTGGAGAAGCAAAATGACTGAAGATATTAAAATATTAAAAAAATAAATAAATACATCAAAAATGAAGTGAGTTTGAGCTTAAAACAACAACAGGAGTCGGAAAAATAAACTTAAACTGCCCTATAATGCTTTTTTTCAGATATTCCCTCTCATGCAGAGTGTAATTGTAAAAGATAAAAGCTCTGCAAAGTTTCAAAGATAAAAGTGCAAATAAATAGTCATCGTCTCCTAAAATAAAGAAGTGATTCTGAACAGAAACGAGATGACAGTAATTCCAGTCTCAATTCCTGTTGAACCTGCGTAGTTTTATAACTAATTAGCATAATCCCCGCCGCTGGTTCTGATTAGCTGAGCAGCGTCTCTTAGCTCCGCCCTCAAACACTGTAGTGCAGTGGTTGCCAACCTTTTTTTGCCTGAGACCCCCTTTTTCCCAAGAAAATATTTTAGGGCCCCTTGAAGGCCCCCCTTCACATTTAATGATATTATCGCTCTTGTAAGCTTGCAGCAAGGATGACAAAATATGGGTTTTTTTCAAACAAACGGTATGTTTATGCACAAATAATAGCCTATAATATTGAAAATACAATAACAAAAACATCAGTAGGCCCTTTGTAATTTAAAAACGTAAGCCTAGGAGAAGCCTATAAATTGGC
Organism: Tiaroga cobitis; assembly: GCA_030578255.1. Classification (NCBI taxonomy): domain Eukaryota; kingdom Metazoa; phylum Chordata; class Actinopteri; order Cypriniformes; family Leuciscidae; genus Tiaroga; species Tiaroga cobitis. The sequence continues at coordinate 241,153 of JAROOI010000076.1, forward strand.
ACTATTTGAAATGCAAAAACAAAAATATTCACACTGGTGTGTAGGTAAAAAAAAGAAAGAATATAGGCTATTACTAAATGACTGTTGTCTGGGGCCTCAATACTTGCATGTTATTTGTGAGGCTTTATCAATGTGAGGCTTCATTTTTTACGCTTTTGGCGCTATAGCGAGCGATAATAAACTTGCATTTATTAACAGAATAATACGTCTTTCGGAAGAACATTGTAGCCGGAACTACTTCTCTCTGTGTACGTCTATGACGAGTCACGCAGGGACTGGGCTACTCCGCAGCGGCAGCGATCCGAACCAGTGTAAAATAGTCCCAATGTAAACACTTATTATAGGTGTACCATAGATAGTGCTTCAGGATAAGACAAAAACACGGATTGGAAAATGGATTCATGATGAACTCGCTCATTATATACATTTTGTAAATTTTGAACAGAAAAAAGTTAGGACTTTTATTTAATGCTCATTGCTCAAACCTTTCAAAATATGACTCGACCCCCCACAGAGCTCGCTGAGGCCCCCGTGTGTGCCGCGACCCCCCTGTTGGGAACCGATGCTGTTGTGTATCTGAGGCTGGAAGAGTTCGGCTCGTGTTGTTCGTGTCGAGAAGACGCTGTTTTCTGAGATTGATACGGTGAAACCCACGCCATCGTTACTGTTCGTATCACTGTGATCAAGAGCTGAGAGTCAGATATGATAATGAGCGTTTGCTCTCTGACCAATCACAGCAGAGCAGCTCTCAGAGGGGCGGGGCTTAGAGAGACTGAAGCTCCGAACGAAGCGTTTCAGACACTGAGAGGAAATAAGGGTGATATTATTAGAAAATTAAAGTGTTTTTTGACCTGGGACACATTCTTAAATCAAGATACATTTACTGGAGAAGCAAAATGACTTCAGATATGAAGTCTTGTTTACTGAAAAAATAAAATTAAGCAATTTTATGCTTAAAGCTACACTGTGTAACTTTTTTAGTTTATTCTTAGCTAAAACACTTAGTTCTTTCAAAAATATATGTGCTCATTAATGTATATTTACTTCGTTAAAGTAATAAAGTGTTCTCGTGAGTGTATAATATCCCATTGAAAATACATACGGGTAAGGGGTTCTAATGTCGGTCGCCATGTTGCCCCTCCATCTTGAAAGTACATTAGCCAAAGAGGGACATACCCCTTAATTCAAGCTTCGCCTTTCGCGTTTTAACACTCGATGGCACCGTGTCGAATGTGAAGAGGGGGATTGCTTGAGACTGATATATAAAAACCTGAAAGCCTTTTTGAAAGTCTGTTGCTGATGGAGGATCACTCTTATTCTCGAGGATACGTATCAGAGTCGCCAAGGAAGCGAAAAAGAGTTAAAAGTTAAAAATAAAAGTTACTTTACTAAGATTAGCTTGCATTCGTCTGGGAACCTGATAACTGATGTTAGCAATGAAATGGTAAAAAAATTACGAAAACATAAAACTATTATTCATTTTACATAGATGTCATAACCTATGTTACCTGACAAATTGAATTACTGCAAATTATAATAGTTTTCTAAAATAACCTCATCACTTGAAGGAACACTCATGGACGAGGTCTAACTGGAAGCCATGTTAATCTTGGACTACATTGGCCACCGTAGGAGTTAAAACGAAATCGGAATTGAGAGGAACAGAAACTAATATTCACTGGATGGTCATATACCTTTTCACCGCTAGATGGGGGTAAAAAAAAAAATCACACAGTGTAGCTTTAAAACAAGAACAAATATCTTCCAACGGGGTCCGAAAAAGAAACTATTTAAAGCAAAAACTCTTATTAAGTAAACAAGACTTAATATCTTCAGTCAGAGGGCGGAGCTTAGAGAGACTGAATCTCCGAACGAACCGTTTCAGACACTGAGAGAAAAGAGCTGAAGCTGCAGTGAATTTTATAAGATAATTAGTGTTTTTTGACATTTGTCCAGTTGTAGGAGACTCCAAAAACAACATTAGAAACCTTTAAAAACAGCATAATAAATATTTGTGCTGGAAAACATGACAGAAATCGTGATGAAGAAGCGGATTTGTTTGCAGTGTGGTCTCAGGGTCACTGACCGAGCTTCATGATGTGAGGCGCAGACGTGTTGCAGCTTCTCTCGGTACAGGCGGTGACCGTCAGATTATAGATGTCGCCAGGAGGAAGAGCCAGAGACGCCTTCATCATGTTGCGAATCACCTGAAACACACACCAATCACTTTTACAGACAAACAATCAGCCAAATCAAGTGTTCGCTACTCCGTGAGCGTGAGAAGATTCAAAAGAACCGAATCAATGTTCACTGGTTCGTTTGAAACGCTCAGCTGACCGATTCAATCTCTTTAAGTAGATGAGGAAGCAAACCTCAAGATGAAATATAATCACGATTAATCGCATACAAAATAAAAGTTTGTTTTCATAACATGTGTGCGTTTAATTATTTTGTATATATATGTATATATATATATGTATATATATATATATGCATGTATATATTTAAGAATGTGTTATTTGTATATATAATATTTATATATCATATAAATTGTATATAAATATATATACAGTATATACATATTAATAAATACATTATTAGTATAAATAATTTTAATTATAAATATTTCTATAAATATATACATGCATGTGTGTGTATTTACAGGTGAAACTAAAAAAAATTAGAAAATCGTGCTCATTTAAAAGATCATTTATTTCAGTAATTCAAGTTAAAAGGTGAAACTAATATATTATATAGACTCATTACATGCAAAGTGAGATATTTCAAGCCTTTATTTGTTATAATTGTGATGATTATGGTTTACAGCTTATGAAAACCTTTTCACAATATTCTAATTCTGAATTTGGGCTTTTCATAAGCTGTAAGCCATAATCATCACAATTATAACAAGTAAAGGCTTGAAATATCTCACTTTGCATGTTTGCAAAGTGAGATATTTGCAAACATGCAAAGTCTATATAATATATTAGTTTCACCTTTTAACTTGAATTACTGAAATGAACTTTTACACGATATTCAAATTTTTCGAGTTTCACCTGTGTATATATACACAAAATAATTACACACACATATTATGTAAACACAAACTTTTATTTTGGATGCGATTCATCGTTGCACTAAATAAAACAGAATTCAATAGAAAGGCTGGTGTAAATGAACACAGACGAATCTTCTGTCGGAGTGTCGCTGGTGGGCGTCTGAAGATCTCAGTGTGGAAACATTTAGACATCGCTAATTAAATGTTGGCTGTGCGTTAGATAAATGTGTGTGTTTGGTAATTGGATTCATTACCGGCTAACAACACCGTGACGTTGCTCGAGGGGTAATCTCATGAGCCAGAGCTGATAAAACACCCAGAAGAAGTGTTTTACCGCGGTAAACGACTACAGTACATCATCATGAGCATTTAATGTCCAGAGACCGTGTCATGAACTCAAATCTGCATAGAAAACAGCATAGAATTAGCATTAGGGACTAGCATCACCTGTTGTAGAGCTAGTTTCCAGTTTCTAGCACCTTTTTGTAGTCAGTTTGTAGTTTTCTCCAGGAAGACACCGCTCATTTAGCCCTGAACGAACTGTGTGTGTGTATTTACTGTTGATGATTGACACCCGTGTGCCTCCAGAAGCTTATGTTATATGTTTAAAGGTGACACATTATGCCCCTTTTTTCACAAGATGTGATATAAATCTATGGTGTCTCCAGAATGTGTGAAATCTCAGCTCAAAATACCAGATCATTTATTATAGCTTGTTAAATTTGCCCCTTTTTGCGTGTGTCGCTTTAAATGCAAATGAGATTTAGCTCCGCCTCCGTTCAGAAGAGGGCGGAGCCTTCACACGAGCTTCAGAGACTCCGGCAATAACAACACAGGCCAATCTCACTGATCCAGAATCAGGAGTAACCAGCAGCGAGTGCAGCCTTACGGAGAGACTCAGGGAGAGCTTCACTTTTACACGTTTCTGAATGTTAGCGGAGACATTTGTGTAGTTGTTGTGGAGTTACACTGATCATCTCCTCATCATGTTGAACTCTTCCACAAGTGTCCACAGTTCCTGAGGTGTTTATAAGACAGCGGTGACATGTTCTGGTCAATAGTGTTCAGTGTCGTCTGTGCTCAACCACAGAACAGTTTCAGGCGTCGCTGGATCTTCTCCAGTGCGTTAGAACTGGTCTCTGTCGGCGCTCGCCGAACCCAATGTCGCTGGTGTGTGTAAACGTGCAGATTAAGGGCCGGGAATATTATAATAAGATCCTCTTCATACGTGAGAAGGGGATTGAAATCTGATCGGCTTATTTTAGAGAAAGACTCACCAGAACAGAGTTACTGGGTTTCACTTTACATGTGTTCTGTGTCGGTAGAAGCACCGGATTACAGCACTTACACACGGAGAAACTCAGATTTCATGATATGTCCGCTTTGAAGTGACTCACGTCGATGGAGTAGCGTCTCCGCGAGCCCTTCCGTCCCTCCGCCTTCACCTGCCAGTGTAACATGCGCGAGTGCGACAGGTCGGTGAACAGATCCCCGTAGTTCCAGCGCACGTACAGCATCCCGTGAGAATATTCCACCGAGGAGATGTGAGGAGCTTCGGGAGCTGGCGGACACACAGAACAGCTTATTAATGGAGTATCATTCACACAACAACTATTTGTGCTCCCAAAATAACCTTAGTGAACAGCTCTTATTAAAGAAAACCTATTATGCCTTTGTTGTTTCTCTACTAGAACAGGTTTTCCTGCTTGAACTAACTAACTAACTAACTAACTAACTAACTAACTAACTAACTAACTAGCCACTGTCGCATTTTCCACCTTTGTTGCCATTGGCTTGGCTTGCTTAGTTGGGGACACTAAAATTAACATTTAATTTAATATTCAACAATATTATTGATCTCCTGCATTGACAGCATTATATGAGAACTGAGCTGAGCTGGACGATGACATCACTGCTTTCTCCAGAGCGGCTGTATATAAATATAATATATTATAATTAATAACCTTTTTACAACAAAAATGAAACATCACTGAACTGACTTAAGCTGGACTGTGACGCTATTCTCTTCTGGAAACACACTTTGTTGCATTATTTTCCTGATATCTCTGTAAAGCTGCTTTGAAACACTCTGTTGTATAAAGCGCTGTATAAATAAAGCTGACTTGACTTGAAAGCACAAGTAGACGTCTATCAGCGGACCGGTCCTGCTTTGAAGCACTCACGTGTGTGTGTGTGTGTGTGTGTGTGTGTGCGCAAGCGCTCGCTGAAGAGCATCATTGATGTATATTTACAACATGTTTGTGAACCACTGATCATTGTAGCCAATCACAGACATATCCGATGAGCTCGTGAACACGACGGCCAATCAAACTTCTGAAATGCATAACTCAGACAGTCTCCTCTGATAACAGACCTCTCTAAACTGTAATGTGGACTCATGCACTTTCTGTAAAGCTGCTTTGAAATGATGTGTATTGTGAAAAGCGCTGTACAAATAAACGTGAATTGAATTGAATAAGATGTTTACGATTCCGCTCAACAGTGCTCAAAACGTCACATTTTTAAAATGTCAGTAACTTTTGACAACACTAGGGTGATGTGAGCAGCGCACCTGTAACGAAGCTCACGGTGGAGCCGTCGCAGCAGCTCAGAGGCGGGTCGCCCCACGTCACCATCGTCACACGGAAGTTGTAATACCAGGCCGGCAGCAGATCCGTCACTCTCTGTGGGAGACGAGAGAATGATGATGACACTTGATAAAAGCAAGTGGTGCTCACTGCAGAGCCGAATGACATCCAGCTCCTCCTCTCCGGACCTAATGGGCGGAGCTTGACTTAATTAGGTTTAGGGATAGAGTAAGGTGTGGACCTGGACCTTCAAGCTCCACCCACTATGCCCATAGAGGCGGGGCTGGACCTTTAAGCTCCACCCACTATATCATAGAGGTGGAGCTGGACCTTCAAGCTCCACCCACTATGTCCATAGAGGCGGGGCTGGACCTTCAAGCTCCACCCACTATGACAATGGACAATTCACCTCAGATCCTGAAATTAATTGAAAGGGCATAAGAACGAAATACGTGTATTTTATTACCAGGGTTGTTATTGGTGCCTAAAACTGAAGCTAAAACCATAAAAAAATGCAATTAATAGAAATACAATAAACATTAGCTGTAAAAAAAATTTTTTAATAAAACTTCATTTATTTCAGCTAGTTGCCAGGACAACACTTATTATTTTCATTGCTTTTAGTTGAAGTACTAAAAGAACTACAACTAAATAAACTAAAACATCATAAAAACTATATAGATATACTGAAAAACAAAAAGACAAAAACACACAAAAAATGACTGAAACTTTAACTAAAATTAAAATGATTGATTAGGTTACGAGTGCAGTGCGCTTGCAGAGAGGCTCCGCCCACACTCTCTTCTGATTGGCTGTGATCTGTGGTTGATTAGGTTTGCGAGTGCAGTGAGCTTGCAGAGAGGCTCCGCCCACACTCTCTTCTGATTGGCTGTGATCTGTGGTTGATTAGGTTTGCGAGTGCAGTGAGCTTGCAGAGAGGCTCCGCCCACACTCTCTTCTGATTGGCTGTGATCTGTGGTTGATTAGGTTTGCGAGTGCAGTGATTTGTGATGTGGCCGTGTCTGGTGTTGTTGCTGGAATAATTGTGAGTCTCCTGCGAGTCTGTCTGATATCTCAGTGTCTGACCTTTGCAGGATCTCATGCTGATGTAATTAGAGACTCTGACCTTGTCGGACCCGTGTGTTCATCCTCAGTCTCGCTATGAGCGAGAGACGCTGTGGCGTGTCATTAAATATGATTATAATAATTTCTCACATCTCGGCCGCGACTCAGTATGCATCATAATTACACATCTCTACTGGTTAATTGACTGATTACAGGAACGAGACTTCTGTCATTATTGACTCAAACCCCTGAATTAAGGCAGAACGATCATGTCTGCAGGGTTCATCTTTATTAAATTAAAGACCTTTTTAAGACCTGCACATATATATATATATATATAACTAAAACTGTGCATACATTAGGGCTGTCAAATAAAAATTAGAATTCGAATTTTGCTAATATTTAAGAAAGAAATTTTAATTTAGCTTTTCAGACATTTTGACAGCCCTAGCGCACATGCAGAACAAACTCAAAATAAATCACGTAAATCAAAAGTGTGGTGTTTTGGTGTTTACCACAGAGGCGATGACGGAGGCGGTGGCGGCGATCTCGTAGTAGGTCGTCCACTGGGACGTCTGGGTGGCCGAGTTGAAGAAGAACGTCTGAAGTACGTACTTGCGGAAGGCCACGTTATACGGGCGCTGCCAGCTGAGGATCACGGCGCTGGGACTGAGAGGATACACCACCAGATCACGAACACCCGTCGGCTCTGACAGAGGATCAACCAATCACAGAGCACAGATGAGTCACAGGAGGCGGAGCTTCAGGATCTTACACCAGAGGGAAACTCAACCTGATGGGCCAATCTGTGTCAAACTATTATTACAATGCTTTTCTGAAAAATGAGCACTGCATGTCAACACATACTATATGCTGCAAATAAATGATCACACTATGAAAAATGAGCACACTATGTAAAGCATGCACACTATATACTGCAAAAATGAGCACACTATGTACAACATGCACACTATATACTGCAAAAATGAGCACACTATGTACAACATGCACACTATATACTGTAAAAATGAGCACACTATGTAAAGCATGCACACTATATACTGCAAAAATGAGCACACTATGTACAACATGCACACTATATACTGCAAAAATGAGCACACTATGTACAACATGCACACTATATACTGCAAAAATGAGCACACTATGTACAACATGCACACTATATACTGCAAAAATGAGCACACTATGTACAACATGCACACTATATACTGTAAAAATGAGCACACTATGTAAAGCATGCACACTATATACTGCAAATAACTGAGCACACTATGTAAAGCATGCACACTATATACTGCAAAAAATGAGCACACTATGTAAAGCATGCACACTATATACTGCAAATAAATGAGCACACTATGTAAAGCATGCACACTATATACTGCAAAAATGAGCACACTATGTACAACATGCAGACTATATACTGCAAAAATGAGCACACTATGTACAACTTGCACACTATATGCTGCAAAAATGAGCACACTATGTAAAGCATGCACACTATATACTGCAAATAAATGAGCACACTATGTAAAGCATGCACACTATATCCTGCAAAATATTAGCACACTATGTACAACATGCACACTATATACTGCAAAAAATTAGCACACTATGTACACCATGCACACTATATACTGCAAAAAATGAGCACACTATGTACAACATGCACACTATATACTGCAAAAATGTGCACACTATGTACAACATGCACACTATATACTGCAAATAAATGAGCACACTATGTAAAGCATGCACACTATATACTGCAAATAAATGAGCACACTATGTAAAGCATGCACACTATATCCTGCAAAATATTAGCACACTATGTACAACATGCACACTATATACTGCAAAAAATTAGCACACTATGTACAACATGCACACTATATACTGCAAAAATGTGCACACTATGTACAACATGCACACTATATCCTGCAAAAAATTAGCACACTATGTACAACATGCACACTATATACTGCAAATAAATGAGCACACTATGTAAAGCATGCACACTATATACTGCAAAAATGTGCACACTATGTACAACATGCACACTATATACTGCAAATAAATGAGCACACTATGTAAAGCATGCACACTATATACTGCAAAAATGTGCACACTATGTACAACATGCACACTATATACTGCAAATAAATGAGCACACTACGTAAAGCATGCACACTATATACTGCAAAAATGTGCACACTATGTACAACATGCACACTATATACTGCAAAAATGTGCACACTATGTACAACATGCACACTATATACTGCAAATAAATGAGCACACTATGTAAAGCATGCACACTATATACTGCAAAAAATGAGCACACTATGTACAACATGCACACTATATACTGCAAAAAATGAGCACACTATGTACAACATGCACACTATATACTGCAAAATGAGCACACTATACACTGCAAATAAATGATCACACTATGAAAAATGAGCACACTATGTACAACATGCACACTATATACTGCAAAAATGAGCACACTATGTACAACATGCACACTATATACTGCAAAATGAGCACACTATCTAAAGCATGCACACTATACACTGCAAATAAATGATCACACTATGAAAAATGAGCACACTATGTACAACATGCACACTATATACTGCAAAAATGAGCACACTATGTACAACATGTAGGCATGTGCCGGTATCAAATTTTCGTGCTGCGATTAATTGAATGAGCTTTTATCACGGCATACGGTATTATCACAATATTTTAATTGCTCAAGAGAAACGGATGGATTGCGGGTATCTAAAAAAACAACTTGCATCACAATGTGTAATTGTGATTTTCAAAACATGGTAACTAAACAGAATTTTATTAAGTTTAGTGACAACGTGTTACAATGTTTACATGGTACTATGACTGGTAGGTTACTGTTTGTATTATTCAAATAAATTATTGTATTTGATTTTAATCTTAATTCAATATTGACTCATTTGGATAAATATTAGGTAGGCTACAGTCTGCATGTTAATTTTTCTCAAGAAAAAAATATATCTCACATAATGCTGTAAACAGAGAGAAATTAAATATAATGCGGTTTTCATTATAATAACAATTATGTAATGACAAGTAAACATATAATTAATATGTAATAAAGTGCACATATTTAGCAAAATGACAATTTTTTCTAGTCAACTAAAGTGCTGGTCATTAAATGGCTTTCCTGAGGTAAATGTAACGTTCTGTGACATAACTGTTCTCCTGCAGTTTTATTGACCTATTTCCGTGAAAAACACTGATTGATCGACATTTTGTATGAGGCATAAACCTTAAGGTAAGTTGTACTGTATCTTTAAATAAAAAGTAACAGATGATCGGTTTACTTGAACTGAGGCGCAGCGATCTGTCACAATGGACAGAACCTTTCTTTTCATATCAAAAGTAACCTGCTCTGTCTAGTCTGTCGGTGTCAGTGTCCTCTTTGCTCCGCGATTTTTCTCTGCGTGAGAGCGTGTGAAAAGTGTCAATTCCGTAAAGCGGCTTTCAGACAGAACGCGATTTGCTATTTTGCAAATAAAAAGTTGAACTATTTTTAACTTTGACCCCGGCGTGCTTTGGTCGACGCAGCAACAAAACGTCCCCGCGAGTATTCTGCGTCCTGTCTGAAAGGCGCTTGAGTCTCAAGTTGAATGCGTGAGAGTTGGCAGCCCTGCGGGGGGTAAATCGTCGGCAGCGTTCCTCCTTCCGCCATGCTTCTACTCCATGTGATGATTGTTTGCATTAGACTAGAGTGCGCTCTGCGTCGCGTGCACACAGTGCTTATACATGTGGGGATTGTTTACATTAGAGTGCGCACGTGTTTTGCGGAGCATATACGCAGTGTTTAAGCGGTTGATAGAAAATTAGCTAATGCGTGTTCTAAAAGTCTAAATTCAAATCTATTATTTTTCACGGTATTTTGAAGTGGCCGCGATAACAATATCGTGCATATTCATTACCGCGATTTATCGCATTACCGAATACCGGCACATGTCTAACAACATGCACACTATATACTGCAAATAAATGATCACACTATGAAAAATGAGCACACTATGTACAACATGCACACTATATACTGCAAAAATGAGCACACTATGTACAACATGCACACTATATACTGCAAAAATGAGCACACTATGTACAACATGCACACTATATACTGCAAAAAATGAGCACACTATGTACAACATGCACACTATATACTGCAAAAATGTGCACACTATGTACAACATGCACACTATATACTGCAAATAAATGAGCACACTATGTACAACATGCACACTATTATACTGCAAAAAATGAGCACACTATGTACAACATGCACACTATATACTGCAAAAATGTGCACACTATGTACAACATGCACACTATATACTGCAAATAAATGAGCACACTATGTACAACATGCACACTATTATACTGCAAAAAATGAGCACACTATGTACAACATGCACACTATATACTGCAAAAATGGGCACACTATGTACAACATGCACACTATTATACTGCAAAAAATGAGCACACTATGTACAACATGCAGGCTATATACTGCAAAAAATGAACACACTGTACAACATGCACACTATATACTGCAAAAATTGAGCACACTATGTACAACATGCAGACTATATACTGCAAAAAATGAGCACACTAAAAAAAGCATGCACACTATATACTTAAATGTTTGCACGCTATGTACAACATGCACACTAAATACTGCAAAAATGAGCACACTATGAAAAGCATGCACACTACATACTTAATGTTTGCACGCTATGTACAACATGCACACTAAATACTGCAAAAATGAGCACACTATGAAAAGCATGCACACTATATACTTAATGTTTGCACGCTATGTACAACATGCACACTATATACTGCAAAAAATAAGCACACTATGAAAAGTATGCACACTATATACTTAAACATTTTAGCACACTATGTACAATATGCACACTAAATACTGCAAAAATGAGCACACTATGAAAAGCATGCACACTATATACTTAATGTTTGCACGCTATGTACAACATGCACACTATATACTGCAAAAAATAAGCACACTATGAAAAGTATGCACACTATATACTTAAACATTTTAGCACACTATGTACAACATGCACACTAAATACTGCAAAAATAAGCACACTATGAAAAGTATGCACACTATATACTTAAACATTTTAGCACACTATGTACAACATGCACACTATTTACTGCAAAATGAGCACACTATGTAAAGCATGTACAATATATTCTTAAAACATTTAGCACAGTAGCACAATTAATCAGAAACAGTAGTATGCTTCTACAAACCGATCAGAACAGTTACTAACCTATGTCAATGATGACGGGTTCAGAGGCGGGACTAACGAGCGGCCCGTTAGTGTGATAAACCACCACTCTGTACTGAGCGCCTGGAGTCAGGCTGCTGATGATGTCACTGGTGAGATTCTCCTATGAGAGACAGGAGAGCAGGTCACATGTTTACTTCTGCTCTGGCAATTAGATTTTTCCCCAAATCATGCAGTCCTAATTCACGATATGCATTTGTCGTGTAAATATAAATAAATAATAAATAAACATAAACAGATGCAGCTTTGGTTGATGTTGATTACATTTGTATTGATTGATGTATCTGGTTAAAAATCAAGCATGTACAGCATGCACACTATACACTGCAAAACTGAGCACACTATGAAAAAATGAGCACACTATGTACAGCATGCACACTATATACTGCATGTCAACTATATACTTAAATAAATATGCACACTATGTACAGCATGAACACTATATCCTTGAGTATGCAGTGCGGGCGTCACCTGTGAGCAGTAGGTGTTCTCCATGCGCTGGCTGATGCTGGGCCTCAGACAGGTGAGCGACAGCACTGAGATCAGGCTCCCGTTGTACCTGTGAGTCGCCGGAGCCCAGGATACGCTAGCCGTGCTCGAGTCCAACATCTTCACACTCACCGCCTGAGGACACTCCTGAGGCTGCTCCATCCACTCGCCCCGCGGACCTGCACACACACACACGCACGCACACACACGCACGCACATGTAGACACACGCACACACACACACACACACGCACGCACACACACACACAAACACACACGCACGCACGGAGGCACGTACAAACAAACGCACACACACACACAGAGACAGGCACACGCGCACACACACACACACACACAGACAGACAGGCACACAAACACGCAGATACAAACACACACAAAAAACACACACACACACTCGTCACCTCTGCACCCTCTGTAGGCTGTATGTGTGCGTGTGTGTGTGTGTGTGTGTGTGTGTGTGTGTGCGCGTGTGTTTGAGTGCCTGTCTCTGTCTGTGTGTACTTGTGTGTGTGTCTTTGTTTGTGCGTGCGTGTGTTTGTGTGCCTGTCTCTGTCTGTGTGTACGTGTGTGTGTGTGTGTTTGTCTGTGCGTGCGCGTGTGTGTGTGTGTGTGTGTGTCTGTCTGTACGTGTGTGTGTGTGTGTGTTTGTTTGTGCGTGCATGTGTGTGTTTGTGTGCTTGTCTCTGTCTGTGTATGTGTGTGTGTGTGTGTGTGTGTGCGCGTGTGCGTGTTTGTTTGTGCGTGCCTCTGTCTGTGTGTGTGTGTGTGTGTGTGTGTGTGTGCGTGCGCGTGTGCGTGTTTGTTTGTGCGTGCCTCTGTCTGTGTGTGTGTGTGTGTGTGTGTGTGTGGGGTCATACTGAGGTAGAAGGTGACCGCGGTGTCGGCAGAACTCTCCCGGGCCTCACAGTCTCCGCTCGAGCTGAGTGTGGTGACGAGAACCCGATACGTTCCCGGCTCCGACAGTTCGCTGAAGAACTCGTGTGTGTTTTCATCCACCGTGGCCGTTTCAGTGGAGTTTCCTGATCGAGGCATTCACACAACAGACGTGCGTCATCAATCTGTCAATCTATCAATCTATCTATCATCTATCTATCTATTATTCTCACCGTCGCGGTAGATGTAGACGTTAAACCCGTCGAACGAGGTGTGTGTCGTCGGCGGAGACCAGCGCAGCTCCAGCAGGACCGACAGCGGATTAGGCCTCACTCTGGGGTCAAAGGTCACATCCAGCCTCACTCTGGGGTCAAAGTTCACATCCATGGCTGAACCCGGCTCGTTAGAGTCCTCGTATTCTGGAAGCACTGCGTTGACAAACTCCTCCTCGTCCTCTGTGGGGGCGGGGCTTCCCATAGGCTCCGCCCACAGAGGCTCAGTGCTGTTGTCATGTGTGGGTTCGGTTGTGCTGCTGTCGCCGTCGGTTACGGACTCGTTCAGGGGCGTTTGGGTGACGCCCACCTCGTCAGGATCCGCCCCCTCCTGTTGTTCGGTTGAAGGGACGTCACGTGTCCTGCGGAGGAGTGATGCATTGTGGGACGCCTTCAGAACGGCCCCATGCGGGTCAGATCCGCTGAGCTGGAGGATCTTGAGGGACACGTTGAGAGGAGGGTTTGGGACTGCAGACAGAAAACAGCATTTATCACTGATTACTCAGATAAAAACGATCAAATTAAACTGTGTAATTATTGAGGAAAAACTTTAAAATGATATTTAAAATACATATTTTCAATGTTTTCTCAAGCACTGATTTTTTTTATTAAAATCAGATTAACGGTAGTATATAGAATATAAAATTAATTTAAATAGATAAAAATAATAAAGTGTAATTATTTTTAATTATTGAAGAATAATTATATTTCAAATACATATTTTGAATATTATGACAACATTTTTAAACCCATTTTTTTCCCAAAGGTACTTTCAAAATGTATTTATTAAATGTATAATTTTAGTTTTTAATATAGTCAGATTAAACCAAATGTAGTATACAAAATCGAAAAAATTATAAAATAAAAAAAATATTAAATAAAATATTAATTTAAATAAATACTAATCAAATTAAATTATTTTCAAGAACACAATTTGAGAAGACATTTTATTAATTATTAATATTATTATTAATTATTATATAATTGTTCATTTCATATTATTTTGAATGACAACTGAGCACATTTTAGTTTGAGTTTTATTTTCATTATTTTCAACCGTGACTAATTTATTTAAATAATGTATTTATTTATTAAAATCAGCTTAAATCAAAAGGCAGTTTGAGAAATGTTACCATGATATAAAATATTATTGTAAATAAAATCATTAGTCTAGTTTTTCTAATTACAGTCCTGAGAGTTTGTGGCTAATAATGAGTTAACGAGTTAAAATAACTCTGAATGATCCTAAAACAGGGCATTCCCTCGCTCATTAGCCTCGCGACGGGTTTGGATAATCAGCGTCTTGCTGTGAATCCGGAGAGTTTCCATCAATAATTAACAGCTCATGACCTCGTGCAGAGACTCCAGCGCTAATTAAAGGTCATGTGATGATGATGATGATGATGATGATGAGGGTTTGAAATTAACACACACCGGCCAGTTTGGCTACTACATTTTTAAGTTACCGGCCATTCAGAACTAGCCGGAAAAAAAGAAAAAGAAATGGTAAACTTTGACTTGAAGGGGTGTGCATAAGACTGACACGACACCTTCATAATCATGACATGACACATGTGAAGGAGGGTTTATGCATGTTTATGACAACTGTCATTACGTGTCATTCGCTCAATTATGACATTTTTAATGCAAATATGACATTGTTTGAGATGTTTTTGTTATGACACCATGACATTACTAAGACAACACAACCTGTCATAAACATGACATAGCAGATTAATTATCAAACTTAAAGGGACAATGTGTAGGAATTTAGCGGTGAAATTGTATTTTGCATTGAAACCAATAGTGCTCTAGTTAAAATATTGATTTTAGATAATAAAATATTTTTAAAAACTACACATTGTCCCTTTAAGAAAGCTCTTAGCTTTATGGGTTATCGTCACATTAAACTGTCATGTGGTTGGTGTTGACATTGGCTGCCATGAGACCGTTATAACTGTGTCAGAGCGTGCGTTCACAGACACCAGAATGAGTGAGTGCTGATGCTGATGCTGAGGATGAGGATGAGGATGAGGATGAGGAAGAGGATGAGGAAGAGGATGAGGATGAGGATGAGGAAGAGGATGAGGAAGAGGATGAGGATAAGGATGATGAGGAAGAGGATGAGGAAGATGATGAGGAAGAGGCTGAGGAAGAGGATGAGGATGAGGATGAGGAAGAGGATGAGGAAGAGGATGAGGATAAGGATGATGAGGAAGAGGATGAGGAAGATGATGAGGAAGAGGCTGAGGAAGAGGATGAGGATGAGGTAGAGGATGAGGAAGAGGATGAGGAAGAGGATGAGGATGAGGAAGAGGATGAGGATGAGGATGAGGATGAGGAAGAGGATGAGGATGAGGAAGAGGATGAGGATGAGGAAGAGGATGAGGATGAGGATGAGGATGAGGAAGAGGATGAGGATAAGGATGATGAGGAAGAGGATGAGGAAGATGATGAGGAAGAGGCTGAGGAAGAGGATGAGGATGAGGTAGAGGATGAGGAAGAGGATGAGGAAGAGGATGAGGATGAGGAAGAGGAAGAGGATGAGGATGAGGATGAGGAAGAGGATGAGGATGAGGAAGAGGATGAGGATGAGGATGAGGAAGAGGATGAGGATGAGGATGAGGATGAGGATGAGGAAGAGGATGAGGAAGAGGATGAGGATAAGGATGATGAGGAAGAGGATGAGGAAGATGATGAGGAAGAGGCTGAGGAAGAGGATGAGGATGAGGTAGAGGATGAGGAAGAGGATGAGGAAGAGGATGAGGATGAGGAAGAGGAAGAGGATGAGGATGAGGAAGAGGATGAGGATGAGGAAGAGGATGAGGATGAGGAAGAGGATGAGGAAGAGGATGAGGATGAGGAAGAGGATGAGGATGAGGATGAGGAAGAGGATGAGGATGAGGAAGAGGATGAGGATGAGGAAGAGGATGAGGAAGAGGATGAGGAAGAGGATGAGGAAGAGGATGAGGATGAGGATGAGGATGAGGAAGAGGATGAGGAAGAGGATGAGGATGAGGAAGAGGATGAGGATGAGGAAGAGGATGAGGATGAGGAAGAGGATGAGGATGAGGAAGAGGATGAGGAAGAGGATGAGGATGAGGAAGAGGATGAGGATGAGGAAGAGGATGAGGATGAGGATGAGGATGAGGATGAGGAAGAGGATGAGGATGAGGAAGAGGATGAGGATGAGGATGAGGAAGAGGATGAGGATGTGGTACCGGTGCGGTGCGGTCGGGGCGCGAGCAGGACCGGGCTCCGGCTGATCATCGAGCTCTTGTTGACCGTGGCCTCAGAGATCAGCTGGAAGGAGATGTTGCTGTAACACACACCCGACAGCCAGTGCTTGAACACCGTCCTCCCTCTGTGGAAATCTGCACACACACACACACACACACAGGGAGAGAGAGAGAGATGAAGAGTAGGGTCGGGCGTCGTCTGGGTCTTTTAAATCGATCCTTTTAAAGGGGCGGTTGATTATGATTTAGTTGTTTAGTTCTGACTGTAGTTAGTGTGTAATGTGGATGTGTGAGCGTAAACAACATCTGCACAGTAACACACTCAACGCTCAGAGCAAAGGCAGAGATTTGCTTTTACAGAAATCACTTTTTAAGGACTACAACAAACGGCTGGTAGAACTACACGAGCTTCCTCCCGGGTTAGTGACATCATAAACCCTAAAATTTACATAACCCCGCCCCCGGGAACACGATTATAGATTATCATGACAGAATATGCTAATCAATGACTAGAAGAGAGTTAACTCCACATCAGCTGCATAAACTCATCAACTAACCATTCAGAAATGTTGTCTACATGTTTCACTTCTTCTTGAGTCTCTCCATCTTGATTTGAACATAAAAGGCTAAACGTTTTTGAAATCTTCAGTGTGTGTGTGTGTGTGTGTGTGTGAGGTAAAAGGACACGAGCTCTTGAAGCTCCGCCCCCTGTGCCAGGAGCAGCAGCTCATTTGCATTTAAAGGGACACACGCACACAAACTGTGTGTTTTTGCTCGCTGTGAGGCTCACCATCGCTGTGAGGCTCTTTTTTTAAAGTATCGGTTCAGGCACCGGCACCGTTTTAAAATATACCTTCTATATATAATTTATTATATATAATGTATATATTTATATATAAACCCCCTCAGCTGTTCTAAACTCACTGTAAAACACGGCTTCAAGCCGCTTATTGCTTTTATAAAACGGTTACTTTATAAAACGGTGTGTGTGTAACACTAATGTAATGCGGTCACAGGTGTGTGTGTGTGTGTAACACTAACGTAGTGTGTTCACAGGTGTGTGTGTGTGTGTGTGTGTGTGTGTGTGTGTGTGTAACCTCTATCCATAGTCTATTTATTTATTTATTCAGGGGATTGTGACTATTGTCGATGTGTGTATTGTCAGGTGAAACATAACAGGTGTGTGTGTGTGTGTGTGTGGAATCATTTACAACGGCTTCGAACGCGGCTCAACCAATCCGAATCAAGGACCGGAACTATCCGTTTTAAAAGTATGGATTTTGGCACCGGTATTGAAAACGACCCACGACCCCAGCGCTGACGACCCAGGCGACCCCCAGCACTGACGACCCAGGCGACCCCCAGCACTGACGACCCAGGCGACCCAGGCGACCCCCAGCGCTGACGACCCAGGCGACCCCCAGGACTGACGACCCAGGCGACCCCCAGCGCTGACGACCCAGGCGACCCCCCAGACGACCCAGGCGACCCCCAGCGCTGACGACCCAGGCGACCCCCAGGACTGACGACCCAGGCGACCCCCAGCGCTGACGACCCAGGCGACCCCCAGCACTGACGACCCAGGCGACCCCCAGCGCTGACGACCCAGGCGACCCCCAGCGCTGACGACCCAGGCGACCCCCAGCGCTGACGACCCAGGCGACCCCCAGACGACCCAGGCGACCCCCAGCGCTGACGGAGCGGCGACCCCCAGCGCTGACGACCCAGGCGACCCCCAGCGCTGACGACCCAGGCGACCCCCAGACGACCCAGGCGACCCCCAGCGCTGACGACCCAGGCGACCCCCAGCGCTGACGACCCAGGCGACCCCCAGCGCTGACGACCCAGGCGACCCCCAGCGCTGACGACCCAGGCGACCCCCAGCGCTGACGACCCAGGCGACCCCCAGCGCTGACGGAGCGGCGAGGAAGTGCACCTTTATAGAGCATGTAGCGCTGCGTGCGGCCCTCGCTGAAGCTGATGTTCACTCTGCTGAAGACGCTCCGCTCCGGGGAACGCATCTGGAACACCACAGCGGTCTCTGGAGACGGCCCGTAATCAGACATCTCCACAGCGTCTAGAGGAAGAGGCTCTGCACACACACACACACACACACACACACACACACACACACACACACACTGGAGAAGCTGCACAGGAGACTGAACAATCAATGGCATCTCTTTAATACGAGACTGAAGTGTACTTTGCTGTCACTGAAAACAAAGTCAATTAAAATTTGTGGACATCATTGTGTAAGTCATGTTATACCAATGGTAGCAATACAACAATTAAAATGAATTATTACTGCCTATTTCAAATAAAATTATATATACATATATTATAATATGTGAATAAATAAACATAAGAGTTATAAATTAATTAATTAAAAAAAATATATATATATATATATATATATATATATATATATATATAAAACTGTTTTGTTTAATTTATTTAATATTTAATTAAATAACCATTCTTTAATTATTTATTTAGTTATTAATTCATTTATATGTTCAATTATATATCAATATTACTGTTCATTTTAATTAATTTGATTCATTAACTTATTTTACTCATTTATTTATTTATAAATGTTTTATTTATTTATTTATTATTATTAGCTTTTTTGATTATTATTGTTGTTGTTATTCATTTACGAATTTATTTACAAATGTTTTATTTTTTGTTAATTATTGTTATGGTTATTTATTTACTGATTTACTTATAAATGTTTTATGTTTATTTATTAATCGATAGTGTATTTTAACTACTTATTTTTATTTATTTAGTATTTAATTAATTCATAGGTTTTAATTTATTATAATTATAAATTTAATTTATTTACTATTTTTATATATTGCTTTATGTATACATTTTAATAATTATTATTGCCTATTTTAAATATTATTATTGTTCTAATGATTATTATTGCTACTAATGAATTAAATTATAGATGTTTTATTATGAATTATTATTGCCTATTTTAATTATTATTAACAAATATTTTCTTTTTATTTGTTAATTATTATTGCCTATTTTAATTAATTAATAAGGTTATTTATTTACTCATTTCTTTCTAAATGTTTTTATGTGATGTATTCCTCTTGGATTATGTGATGTGTGTGTTGATTGACAGCTGTCTCACGGGTCATCACGGCGAGGGTGGTGGCGGCTCTGGACGCGCTGTGGTTCCCGATCATCAGGCTGATGGAGTAACACAGGCCGTGATACGAGGCGTTGAACTCGAGCGGCGGCGGGAGCGGCGGGAGCGTCTGAGCGGCGGTGGGGCGCGGGAACATCAGTGTGTGTGTGTGTGGCTCTCCGGACACTCGCACCGCGTACACCGACACGTCCGGCCGCACGTCCTCCGGGTCCAGCGACATCAGCATCCGCTCGCCGTCCAGTAGCGTCACCTGGAACGCAGCCGCGCTCTGGAGGAGGAGGAGAACCGGGTCAGGCGCTGAGATCAACAACCCACCGGCCCGATGATGTCATCAACAGCCCAGGGACACACAGATCATGGGAAGCAAACACACACACACACACCAGCACAAACTCCTGACCAGCACCCAGAATTATAAAGATTCTCTCACAAAATCAGTGTGTGTAGATCCTCCTGCCGACAAAATCAGTGTGTGTGAAGATCCTCCTGCCGAAGTCAATGTTCACTTTATCATGTGTTTGAAGATTTAATATGAGATGAAGAGAGTTATTATTACCTGTGTGTGTGTGTGTGTGTGTGTGTGTGTGTGTGTGTGTTTGTTTGAGTGTCTGTCTGTGCGTGTGAGAGAGTGAGTGTGAGTGAGTGTGTGTGTTTGTTTGAGTGTCTGTCTGTGTGTGTGTCTGTGTGTGTGTGAGAGAGTGAGTGAGTGAGAGAGAGCGAGAGTGTGTGTGTGTGTGTGTGTTTTTAGTGTGTGTGTGTGTGTGTTTTTAGTGTGTGTGTGTGTGTGTTTTTAGTGTGTGTGTGTGTGTGTTTAGTTTGTACAGTATTGAAATCATTACGTCTATAGAGTCGTTGAGAGAGTGACATCATCACAGGTTGCTCCGCCCCCGTGCGCATCGATTAGAATAAACGCTGCAATATTACATTAAAAGAACAGGAACTAATCGCCGAGATGTGTGTGATGCGTTCACAAGTTTCCAGACGGTCAGTTTTACAGTCCAAAAGAACAGCGAATATTAATGTCAGAATCCCAGGAGCTTCTGAATATTCATGAGTTCACGATGTTTCTGCGCTTGTCATCTTGTATTTGTATATGTAAATTTTATGTGCATTTCATTAGATCTAACAAATGAATTTTAACATCCTGCAAAGTCATCAATGAGAACGTCTTACTGGTAAAGAGTTTATTATGCAAAATTCACTTTTGCGTGGTGTTTAGACATAAATGTGTGTTGGCAGTGTGTGTACTCAACCACCCTATAGTGAGAAAAATATACTTCTTTTTTTATTCAATGCCTCAAGAACAAGAGGTATTATCACATATTAACAATATCTGCTTTCAAAGCATTACATGTTTTCATTGCTTTTTTGTTTTTAGTTTGTTCGTCTTCCAACGACCCGTTTTCAGCCAATGGGGCTGGCGTGACATCAGAACCCGCCACAGGCCCCGCCCACCACTGCTGACAGACAGCGCCGTTATAACAGAGTTTCATTGCATGACATGTGGACTTAATAAATCCTTATCTTGAGCAAAATAAGCAAGCTGGCATTCAGTGCAATCTGTGTCTTAACTGTGTTAACTTAGCGCTTACGGTGATTTTCTGGAGTAAAACTGACGCTTCATCTTTTGTGTGATGTACAATAAACTTTATTAAACGCATCAGTAACGTTATAATTAGGGATGTGCACGAATATTCTAATTTTCGAATATTCGATCTGTAATTATTATTCGAAAAATAAAATACTATTCGAATTTTACTACGTTGCTTTGCTGGCCGTAAATGCAGTGAATCCATGATAAATCCCAAGCACTAACTCGCAGTTATAATTAAATGCACTGGGTGGCGCTGTGGAGTGTGTTAACAAGCTGTGTGTATTTGATCACATAATTTTGTCGTCTGCCTCGCGAAGTTTGGAATTACTTGAAAATGATCTTAATAAATGGAATTACTTTTGATCAAATTAATTAATTAATCTGAGTTATAATATCATCATCACCACAATGAGAAATCACATGAAATCCAAACAGTCGACTGAGGAAAGACAGCTGACCAACACTGCATTCACGACTGCAGGTAAGCGCAGCTGGACCCCGCGTGATCCGAAATGATAACTTATCTTATAGCAAAATTATTTTGAGACATATACTTCCTTTAAGTTTCGTTGAGGGAGGCCGGTTTAAGAGCAGAAAACGCAAAGTGCTGTTAGAAACTAGGAACACCGTTATCTTTGTGTTTCTGAAACGTCTGTCAGCAAAGCGACTTTTCTCACTCGAGCATAAACTGCTGGCGGCGCCCCTGCATGTGGATATTATTGTTTTTCTCAACATAAACGTAAAACAATATAATCACGATAATCATATGCTGACTCGAGTGTGTGTACGTTCTGTACGATACTGGCGCAATCTGCTTTATTAGGCGTTTTTTTCCGTTCGCGCTGCTTGAGCATTCTTTTATTAATCTTTTGTTTTTTATATTTTTTGTTTAGGCCTACTGTTTAATGTTTTCAACTAAAATAAAACTATAACATATATTGTTAGCTTGTTGTGTATATTGCCTAATTGTAAGCTTATTCAGAAACGGTGACAAAAACGTAAAAAAAAAAAAAAAACGTAAAAAATAACGTCTTTTTCGTTAAACGTCATTTAAATAAACGAATATTTGAATATTCGATTTTTATGAGCCCGAATATTCAAATGCAATATTTTTGAAAAATGCCCATCCCTAGTTATAATGTTGTTGGCCATCATCACTCGGACGCAGTCCGCTACAGCAGGCTTGTATTAAAGGTGCCGTCGGCAACATTTTTTTGATCATATTCAGTGAAATCGACACTATAATCCGACAGAACAACATAAAGTGGTTTTAGAAAAAAACCCGAGCTTCTAAGTCCACGGATCATCTTGTCCAATCAGCGCAGGGGGGTGTGAGATCTGACTGTCAATCACAGATCGGGCACACGCCACCCCTCGCGCACGTTACAATCACATGCACACGCCTGAAGTTCGCGCAGTAACGAAGAATGATGGCGGAACACTAACAAGTCAAGTAAGCTCATTTAGGGTGTATTCACACCTGCCTTGTTTGGTCCGATTGAATCGAACTCTAGTTCGTTTCCCCCCTTGGTGCGGCCCTTTTGGGCAGGTGTGAATACAGCAATCGAACTCGGGTGCGGACCAAACAACCGAACCGAGACCCAGTTTAAGAGGTGGTCTTGGTACGGTTCCAATTTCTGTCCAATGAATTGATGACCTAAGCTAAGCACACGTGTGGTTTTGCTTACAAATTTTGGTTCACTTGCAAAAAGAGCAGTGCGAAAACACTCTTTCTCTTTTCACACTTTCATGTTAGCAATTGCAATCTATCAGTAGATTAGCCAGGACAGCATACCTCAAATATTCCACGGTGTTGCTGGATGCTGATGAGATTAGACGGGCGCGTTCACAGAAAATCTGGTGCACACGCACTGGAGCACGAACTCTGTGGGAGGGTATTCGTTGATAGTGGGGGAGGGGCATGAGAGTTGTAAACATTCAAAATTTTGCCTAAGTCCACTCAATCTGCCAGACTTGCCAACTGCAGCTTTAAGAGTGGTAAAAGCAGATGGCAAATACGTAATAACCGTAATTAAACTAAACTATACCTGTTCCATCTCCACACAGCGTATTCTCTGGCTCTGTGAGCATTACTGTCCGACTCCGCGTCGAAATGAACACAGATACTGAGAGTTTCTGTTTTGATATCGTCCTGACAGTGAGCGCGTGCTCGTGAAGCTCCGCCCCCTGTGCCGTGCAGCAGCAGCTCATTTGTATTTAAAGCAACACACACACACTAAAACGGCGCGTTTTTCTTAGCCCCAAAAAGTGACAATTTAAACATGCTGTAAAAAATAATCTGTTTAGGTATTTTGAGCTAAAACTTCACACACACTCTGGGGACATCAGAGACTTATTCTACATCTTGTGAAAAGGGGCGTAATAGGTGCCCTTTATATCAGACATTGAGATTTGATTCAGATTTATTAAATACAAGTCAGGTTTTCTATATTTATACGGTAGGCTACAGATTGTAACATTACAGTGTGAAATGTGTGTTTATGGTTTAGTCTGGCAAGAAGCACCAATCAGAGCTCAGTATGCAAATGTGCGCATCTCTGTCTGCGGAACATTCCATCAGTGGAAGTCAAAGGAGAATTTTAAAACTGAATTTAAAGTCCCCATGAATTCAAAATTGACCTTACTTACTTTGTTTGCCTAAATTGATCGTTTTGTGGTGAACAATTCATCCATGCAAGTCAATCCACACAAAACATTTTTTTGGCTTCGTAATCTTTAATCAAAATCTGACATGCATTGGAGGACCTTCCCTGATGACGTGGGTTTGACGGTTTGGGAGTCTGCTTAACATCCGTAACCACGCCCCTCCAACTGACAGTAGACAGGGGGAATGAAAACACCTACTTTTCTAGATCCAATCAGGTGCTAGTTGGAAAAAAAGCCACGCCCACTATTTTGCCTCATTTAGTATTCCGTTTCTCTCGGAAATATGTCACAACACTGGAGAAAAGTCGTTTGGAACTTCCGGTTCACCGGAACTTTAAAAGTTTAACACTAGAACTATAAAACCAAAGTCTGAACCCAACACATTTGTGCAGGTTGAAAAAAAAAATTATTTAAAAACCTTAAATTTGATAAATTTATTGTTGATACTTTTAAAATGTAAACTTTTTATTCTCCTTTGACTTCCACTGATGGAATGTTCCACATTTCAAATGTAGCCGACAGTGATGCGCACATTTGCATACTGAGCTCTGATTGGTCTGTTTCCTTCAAGGAAGTGTGTGTGTGTGTGTGTAAGTCTGTGTGAGAGAGAGAGAGAGTGTGTGAGTGAGAGAGAGAGAGAGAGAGAGAGAGAGAGAGAGAGAGTGAGTGTGTGTGTGTGTGTGTGTGTGTGTGTTTGAGTGTGAGAGAGTGTGTGTGACGTGTGGCGTGTGTGTGTGTGTGTGTGTGACGTGTGTGTCACCTTATAACACTCACTCACACACAGAGCCACTCACACACAGAGACGCACACTCTCTCTCTTTCTCTCTTTCTCTCTCACACACTCACACACACAGTTGAGTCTATAGTTCACAGACGAATGGAAGGTCACGCACTGAATGACAGAGGCCGTCACACACACACACACACACACACACACACAGCTGCTGACATTATCATGCAAACGGAGCCGCTCAGAGAAACCAGAACAACATCAGTAATGAGAGCGAGATCAGCTGGAGAGGAAGAGGAGGAGGAGGAAGATCTGGATTATCTGAGCTGTAATCCTTCAGAGTCGAGTCGCACTGATAATAATCTGTGTTTTACTCGCAGAACCCAGTGTGTGCTTTTGTGTTCTAGACACACACATCATAACGGCCACAACAAACACACTTCTGCGCTCTCACAAATAAAGCTTCGTTCTCGGCATCAATGGTTCCATGAGGAGCCTCTAACCCCAGAGAACCGTCCCAGTGCGTCCCAGTGCGTCCCAGTGCGTCCCAGTGCGACCCAGTGCGTCCCAGTGCGACCCAGTGCGTCCCAGTGCGTCCCAGTGCGTCCCAGTGCGTCCCAGTGCGTCCCAGTGCGTCCCAGTGCGTCCCAGTGCGACCCAGTGCGTCCCAGTGCGACCCAGTGCGTCCCAGTGCGTCCCAGTGCGTCCCAGTGCTTCCCAGTGCGTCCCAGTGCGTCCCAGTGCGTCCCAGTGCGTCCCAGTGCGTCCCAGTGCGACCCAGTGCGTCCCAGTGCGACCCAGTGCGTCCCAGTGCGACCCAGTGCGTCCCAGTGCGTCCCAGTGCGTCCCAGTGCGTCCCAGTGCGTCCCAGTGCGTCCCAGTGCTTCCCAGTGCGTCCCAGTGCTTCCCAGTGCGTCCCAGTGCGTCCCAGTGCTTCCCAGTGCGTCCCAGTGCGACCCAGTGCGACCCAGTGCGTCCCAGTGCGACCCAGTGCGTCCCAGTGCGACCCAGTGCGTCCCAGTGCGTCCCAGTGCTTCCCAGTGCGTCCCAGTGCGTCCCAGTGCGTCCCAGTGCTTCCCAGTGCTTCCCAGTGCGACCCAGTGCGTCCCAGTGCGTCCCAGTGCGTCCCAGTGCGACCCAGTGCGTCCCAGTGCGTCCCAGTGCGTCCCAGTGCGTCCCAGTGCGTCCCAGTGCTTCCCAGTGCTTTCCAGTGCGTCCCAGTGCGTCCCAGTGCTTCCCAGTGCTTCCCAGTGCGTCCCAGTGCGTCCCAGTAAATCCCAGTGCGTCCCAGTGCGTCCCAGTGCTTTCCAGTGCGTCCCAGTGCTTCCCAGTGCGTCCCAGTGCGTCCCAGTGCGTCCCAGTGCTTCCCAGTGCGTCCCAGTGCGTCCCAGTGCGTCCCAGTGCGTCCCAGTGCGTCCCAGTGCTTCCCAGTAAATCCCAGTGCGTCCCAGTGCTTTCCAGTGCGTCCCAGTGCTTTCCAGTGCGTCCCAGTGCTTTCCAGTGCGTCCCAGTGCTTTCCAGTGCGTCCCAGTGCGTCCCAGTGCGTCCCAGTGCTTTCCAGTGCGTCCCAGTGCGTCCCAGTGCGTCCCAGTGCGTCCCAGTGCGTCCCAGTGCGTCCCAGTGCTTTCCAGTGCGTCCCAGTGCGTCCCAGTGCGTCCCAGTGCGTCCCAGTGCTTTCCAGTGCGTCCCAGTGCGTCCCAGTGCGTCCCAGTGCGTCCCAGTGCTTCCCAGTGCGTCCCAGTAAATCCCAGTGCGTCCCAGTGCGTCCCAGTGCTTTCCAGTGCGTCCCAGTGCTTTCCAGTGCGTCCCAGTGCGTCCCAGTGCGTCCCAGTGCGTCCCAGTGCTTCCCAGTGCGTCCCAGTGCGTCCCAGTGCGTCCCAGTGCGTCCCAGTGCGTCCCAGTGCTTCCCAGTGCGTCCCAGTAAATCCCAGTGCGTCCCAGTGCTTTCCAGTGCGTCCCAGTGCGTCCCAGTGCGTCCCAGTGCGTCCCAGTGCTTCCCAGTGCGTCCCAGTGCATCCCAGTGCTTCCCAGTGCTTCCCAGTGCTTCCCAGTGCGTCCCAGTGCGTCCCAGTGCGTCCCAGTAAATCCCAGTGCGTCCCAGTGCTTTCCAGTGCGTCCCAGTGCGTCCCAGTGCTTCCCAGTGCGTCCCAGTAAATCCCAGTGCGTCCCAGTGCTTTCCAGTGCGTCCCAGTGCGTCCCAGTGCGTCCCAGTGCTTTCCAGTGCGTCCCAGTGCGTCCCAGTGCGTCCCAGTGCGACAGTGGGAAAAAGGTTATTAAATTGTTTTATAAACTGATCGCTGAAAATATTTCTTCTAAGACATCGCAACACCCTTTTGTATCTTTTTTTAAGAATGTAGAAGAAACATTTTTGGTTCTCCAAAGAACTTTTCAGTTAAAAGTGGAAATAATCTCTAGCACTATTTTTCATATACAGTGGAAATGAATTAAGAACATGTATTGGCCAGAGAGCAGGAGCCTTTTGTGCAGGAACATGATAGACACACACACACACACACACACACACACACACACACACACTCACAAACACACACAGACTCACACACAGACACTCTCTCACACACACACTCATTCACAGACACATGCACACTTACACACACACACACACACACACACACACACTCACAAACACACACAGACTCACACACAGACACTCTCTCACACACACACTCATTCACAGACACATGCACACTTACACACACACACACACACACACACAAACTCTCAAACACACACTGCGGCCGAACAGCCTTTCGTTTTCAGGTGCTTTAATTACATGTTCCTCTGGCGTTTAATTAAAGTAAACACACACACACACAGTCATGTTGAGTGCAATGTGTGAGAATGGTCCGTCGCTCGCCCAAGAAACACAACAAAGAGCCCACGCTGGCGCCCCGTCACGCTCCACACACACACACACTCCTCCCACGGCATCCCCAGGAGGTCCAGAGACACGCCCACACACACTGACTCAGCCAATCAGAGCCCCCCCCCCCACCCCCACCCCACAGGAGTGTTTGATTGACAGCTCTGACTCAGCAGGGTTTCTGCTCTCTTTTGAGTCTCTGAACAAGGAACATAATCACCAAAAACACAGCAAAATCAGTCTACAGATACGAATAAAAGAAGAATATAATATATAATAAAAATATATATTATATAAAATATTACATTTTAGGTCCCATTAACATGTTTTGCGCCATCACATCAAAGCTGCTTTCAATGAGCGCTATATAAAAGAAGGTGACTTGACATTATTTTCATTAAAAATAAAATACATTTTTCCCTAAAATCTCATTACTGTGATCAGTAATATTGTGAAATATTATTATAATGTAAATCATCTGTTCTCTATGTGAATATACAGTAAAGTGTAATTTATTCCTGTGATCAAAGCTGAATGTTCAGCATCATTACTCCAGTCTTCAGTGTCACATGATCCTTCAGAAATCACTCTAATATGAGGATCTGATGCTCAAGAAACACTTATGATTATTATCAGTGTTGGACACAGTTATTTACACTTATTTCAGGATTCTTTGATGAATAGAAAGTTCAAAAGAACAGCATTTTTCTGAAATAGAAGCTTTTGTAACATTATTAATGTCTTTACTGTCACGTTTGATCAATTGAATGCATCCTTGATGAATAAAAGTATTAATTTCTTTCAAATCTGATTGACTCCAAACATTTGAACAATAATAATTAAAAGAAGTAAATATGTTTTTAAATAAGATTTTTGTTGAGTATTCACCATGAAAATAATGTAAACACAAAAACAAAAAAAGCATAATGATGGTAAATGGTAAATGGACTGCATTTATATAGCGCTTTCACAGACCCAATGGCCACCAAAGCGCTTTACAATTTGCCTCACATTCACCCATTCACACACTCATTCATACACCGACGGCGGTGTCAGCCATGCAAGGCGCCATCCAGCTCGTCGGGAGCAGCTGGGGTTAGGTGTCTCACACACACACACACACACACACACACACAGCTGGGGTTAGGTGTCTTGCTCATGGACACCTCGACACTTGGTCAGGTGGAACCGGGGATTGAACCACCAACCTTCTGGTTTGTAGACAACCTACATGAACCACTGAGCCACTGCCGCCCCTATGATCCTAAAAGTTGCTCAAAAATAGTTTTGAGTTTTGAGGATTCACAAGAGTTTTGAGGATTCACAAGTTCTGCTGTTCCGGAACGTTAGACGTGTGTCTGAGAGGAACATGTGAGCGCTGAGGCTCATGGGAAACTGCATGTACAGCGGCCCGAGTGTCGGCTCCGGGGAATCGATTTCAAGCGTCTGTAGTCGAGATACAGGATCCTTTGTGCTGGAGGACAGTCATGTGACCGACACTACACACACAACACAACACATCACACACACACCACACACACACGTCCATGTCATCTCATCATGTGCGGTCCTCGAATACATACAGTGTTGATCAATCACTACAGAAACATCACAATACTGGAACACTGTTTATGCCACCGGATAAACAACATTTAAAAGTCGGAATTGTGACTTTTCTCTCAGAATTGAGTTTAAATCTCGCAATTCAGACTTTATAACTTACAATCTTACATTTATATCGATCAAAATTTGCAAATCGAGATTTAAACACGCAATTACGAGTTATAGAGTATATACACTCAAAAATATTAGTTATAGAGTATATACACTCAAAAATATTAGTAATAGACCATTTAAACTCACAATTACGAGTTATAGAGTATATACACTCAAAAATATTAGTTATAGAGTATATGAACTCACAAACAATTACGAGTTATAGAGTATATAAACTAAAAAATATGAGTTATAGAGTATATACACTCAAAAATATTAGTTCTAGAGTATATAAACTCACAATTACGAGTTATAGAGTATATAAACTCACAATTACGAGTTATAAAGTATATAAACTCAAAATTAAGAGTTCTAAAGTCAAAAGAGTGAATTCTGTAGTGTAAACAAGCTAAATCCACGCGACACAGTTCCTCTAGCGGGAAACTCTGCTATTCTCTCTTTCTGTCTGGAGTTTGACACACGCGATCATGAATGAGTGAACGCGTTTGTTCATGAAGGCGCAGTGGTTTCAGCATCAGCGAATCCCATCCGATCCTCAGTGAAAGCCGGAGTGTGTGTGTCTTCATCCAAACACACGGAGCATCACGAACGACGCGCTCAATGGCCGTCTGTGTGTTCATGAATGATGACAAAGAGCATCTCACACACACACACACACACTTAGACGGGGCTTTTCAAACTCATACGTCTGTCACTGCGTTACAATATCAGGCAACTATTGGAAATCATAACACACATTTATATGATGATTAGTGTTGGGTATCGTTCACATTTTCACATTTTGTCTTATTGCAAAACATGTAATTGTGTCTGAATATCATGAACGAAAAGACTAAAGAACCTTTACACAAGGAGCGTTTGCCTGCGGTTTAAAAACACCATAGAAGAACAACTAGCCGAACTAATATGCACTTCCAGCATTATTAAACACAAAAAACACTCAGTCATTAAACAAGAACAAATACAAAATTAGCAATCGCAACAAATAGACACAACTGAACAAAGATACAATTGAAATAAACAGCGTTTTAAGATTTTCAGGTGCAGGAACTGTAATCTAATGTAAAATAACACTGCACTTTATAAACACATTATAAGTGATTTTTATTTTTGTCTGTTGTGTGATTAGTGTTATTATAGAGACGGCAGGAATATTAGTGATGTTGTAAACTCCTGAATGCCTTGAGCTCTGGTTAATAAAGATTTCCCACTAAAGTCTTTCCGAACTATCACTGACAGTGAAGTCATTCTGCTGATGGAGCGATTATGAGCAGCGAATCACTGATGGTTCGTGTGTTATGGGTTGATGGATAGAAGAGGAACGTTTCAGATCCAGACACACACACACACACGTTTAACTAATCCCATGATCTTCACCTGAAGAGCGATGCTCATCCAGTACCTGGTTAAAAGAGCTAGTAGCTCAAAACTTCACTGAAATGTAGAGTGTGTGAACGTCCTGTCATCTTAAACACACTCAAGACACTTTAAGAGCATTTTATCTCGACAGCTAGAATTACGACTATTGAAGAATTACAAAACACACATGAGCACCGATCACAGGAGAATAACCTGAACCATCAGGACCATCAGGACTCCTCCATCAGCTGAGGAGCGTCTCACACACACACACACACGAACAGCGATCACAGAAGAATAACCTGAACCATCAGGACCATCAGGACTCCTCCATCAGCCCCTAAGCCCATATTCTTTTTCATGTATGGGATGTAATTGTTGTGTGTCTTTTAATAGTTACATATCTTACATTCAATACTCTGTAATTTCTGTTTTATTTCATAAGCCTAACCAGGGACAGGGGTTGCAAATTAGTCATGGCTAGAAACCTGTATGCGTGGCATCTACTTTGTATTTACTATAAAGCAATGTTTTATGCATTTGTCCCTGTCAAATAAATCTTAAATAAATAAATCAGAGGAGGAGCTTCACACACACACACACACACACACGAGCACCGATCACAGGAGAATAACCTGAACCATCAGGACCATCAGGACTCCTCCATCAGAGGAGGAGCTTCACACACACACACACACACACACGAGCACCGATCACAGGAGAATAACCTGAACCATCAGGACCATCAGGACTCCTCCATCAGAGGAGGAGCTTCACACACACACACACACACACACGAGCACCGATCACAGGAGAATAACCTGAACCATCAGGACCATCAGGACTCCTCCATCAGAGGAGGAGCTTCACACACACACACACACACACACGAGCACCGATCACAGGAGAATAACCTGAACCATCAGGACCATCAGGACTCCTCCATCAGCTGAGGAGCGTCTCACACACACACACACACACACACACACACAGACACGAACAGCGATCACAGGAGAATAACCTGAACCATCAGGACCATCAGGACTCCTCCATCAGCTGAGGAGCGTCTCACACACACACACACACGAACAGCGATCACAGAAGAATAACCTGAACCATCAGGACTCCTCCATCAGCGGAGGAGCTTCACACACACACACACACACACGAGCAGCGATCACAGGGGAATAACCTGAACCATCAGGACAACCAGGACTCCTCCATCAGCTGAGGAGCGTCTCACACACACACACACACACACAGACACGAACAGCGATCACAGAAGAATAACCTGAACCATCAGGACAATCAGGACTCCTCCATCAGCTGAGGAGCGTCTCACACACACACACACACACACACACACAGACACGAACAGCGATCACAGAAGAATAACCTGAACCATCAGGACAATCAGGACTCCTCCATCAGCTGAGGAGCGTCTCACACACACACACACACACACACACACACACAGACACGAACAGCGATCACAGAAGAATAACCTGAACCATCAGGACAATCAGGACTCCTCCATCAGCTGAGGAGCGTCTCACACACACACACACACACACACACACTGAAGAGTGAAGAGTGAAGAGATGAAGACTGAAGACTGAAGAGATTAAGGGTGAAGACTGAAGAGATTAAGAGATTAAGAGTGAAGGGTGAAGAGTGAAGAGTGAAGAGATTAAGACTGAAGGGTGAAGGGTGAAGGGTGAAGACTGAAGACTGAAGACTGAAGAGTGAAGAGTGAAGAGTGAAGACTGAAGAGTGAAGACTGAAGAGTGAAGACTGAAGAGTGAAGAGATTAAGAGTGAAGGGTGAAGAGATTAAGAGTGAAGAGTGAAGAGATTAAGAGTGAAGAGATTAAGACTGAAGGGTGAAGACTGAAGAGTGAAGACTGAAGAGTGAAGACTGAAGACTGAAGAGTGAAGACTGAAGAGTGAAGACTGAAGAGTGAAGACTGAAGAGTGAAGAGATTAAGAGTGAAGGGTGAAGAGATTAAGAGTGAAGAGTGAAGAGATTAAGAGTGAAGGGTGAAGAGATTAAGACTGAAGGGTGAAGAGATTAAGACTGAAGAGTGAAGACTGAAGACTGAAGACTGAAGACTGAAGACTGAAGAGTGAAGAGTGAAGAGTGAAGAGTGAAGACTGAAGACTGAAGACTGAAGACTGAAGACTGAAGAGTGAAGAGTGAAGAGATTAAGACTGAAGACTGAAGACTGAAGAGTGAAGACTGAAGACTGAAGAGTGAAGAGTGAAGACTGAAGACTGAAGAGTGAAGAGTGAAGAGTGAAGAGATGAAGAGTGAAGACTGAAGAGTGAAGACTGAAGACTGAAGAGTGAAGAGATTAATAGTGAAGAGTGAAGAGATTAAGAGTGAAGAGTGAAGAGATTAAGAGTGAAGAGTGAAGAGTGAAGAGTGAAGACTGAAGACTGAAGAGATTAAGAGTGAAGGGTGAAGACTGAAGACTGAAGAGTGAAGAGTGAAGACTGAAGAGTGAAGAGTGAAGGGTGAAGACTGAAGACTGAAGACTGAAGACTGAAGACTGAAGACTGAAGACTGAAGAGTGAAGGGTGAAGGGTGAAGGGTGAAGACTGAAGACTGAAGAGATTAAGAGTCAAGAGTGAAGACTGAAGAGTGAAGAGTGAAGACTGAAGACTGAAGAGTGAAGACTGAAGAGTGAAGACTGAAGAGTGAAGACTCAAGAGTGAAGACTGAAGACTGAAGAGATTAAGAGTGAAGACTGAAGAGTGAAGACTGAAGAGTGAAGAGTGAAGACTGAAGAGTCAAGAGTGAAGACTGAAGAGTGAAGACTGAAGACTGAAGAGTGAAGAGTGAAGACTGAAGACTGAAGACTGAAGGGTGAAGAGTGAAGAGTGAAGAGTGAAGACTGAAGACTGAAGAGTGAAGACTGAAGAGTGAAGACTGAAGAGTGAAGACTGAAGAGTGAAGACTGAAGACTGAAGGGTGAAGAGTGAAGACTGAAGACTGAAGGGTGAAGACTGAAGGGTGAAGAGTGAAGACTGAAGGGTGAAGAGTGAAGACTGAAGGGTGAAGACTGAAGGGTGAAGGGTGAAGAGTGAAGAGTGAAGACTGAAGGGTGAAGACTGAAGAGTGAAGACTGAAGGGTGAAGAGTGAAGAGTGAAGACTGAAGAGTGAAGACTGAAGAGTGAAGACTGAAGAGTGAAGACTCAAGAGTGAAGACTGAAGACTGAAGGGTGAAGCGTGAAGAATGAAGACTGAAGACTGAAGGGTGAAGACTCAAGAGTGAAGACTGAAGACTGAAGGGTGAAGCGTGAAGAGTGAAGACTGAAGACTGAAGGGTGAAGACTGAAGGGTGAAGAGTGAAGACTGAAGGGTGAAGAGTGAAGACTGAAGGGTGAAGACTGAAGGGTGAAGAGTGAAGACTGAAGGGTGAAGACTGAAGAGTGAAGACTGAAGAGTGAAGACTGAAGAGTGAAGACTGAAGAGTGAAGACTCAAGAGTGAAGACTGAAGACTGAAGAGTGAAGAGTGAAGAGTGAAGACTGAAGACTGAAGACTGAAGGGTGAAGAGTGAAGAGTGAAGACTGAAGACTGAAGACTGAAGAGTGAAGACTGAAGACTGAAGACTGAAGAGTGAAGACTGAAGACTGAAGACTGAAGAGTGAAGAGTGAAGAGTGAAGAGTGAAGAGTGAAGACTGAAGAGTGAAGACTCAAGAGTGAAGACTGAAGAGTCAAGAGAGAAGACTGAAGACTGAAGGGTGAAGAGTGAAGAGTGAAGAGTGAAGACTGAAGACTGAAGGGTGAAGACTGAAGGGTGAAGAGTGAAGACTGAAGGGTGAAGAGTGAAGACTGAAGGGTGAAGACTGAAGAGTGAAGACTGAAGAGTGAAGACAGAAGAGTGAAGAGTGAAGAGTGAAGACTGAAGACTGAAGAGTGAAGACTCAAGAGTGAAGACTCAAGAGTGAAGACTCAAGAGTGAAGACTCAAGAGTGAAGACTCAAGAGTGAAGACTCAAGAGTGAAGACTCAAGAGTGAAGACTCAAGAGTGAAGACTCAAGAGTGAAGACTCAAGAGTGAAGACTCAAGAGTGAAGACTCAAGAGTGAAGACTCAAGAGTGAAGACTCAAGAGTGAAGACTCAAGAGTGAAGACTCAAGAGTGAAGACTCAAGAGTGAAGACTCAAGAGTGAAGACTCAAGAGTGAAGACTCAAGAGTGAAGACTCAAGAGTGAAGACTCAAGAGTGAAGACTCAAGAGTGAAGACTCAAGAGTGAAGACTCAAGAGTGAAGACTCAAGAGTGAAGACTCAAGAGTGAAGACTCAAGAGTATAGAGTGAAGACTGAAGACTGAAGAGTGAAGGGTGAAGGGTGAAGGGTGAAGAGTGAAGACTGAAGACTGAAGACTGAAGACTGAAGAGTGAAGGGTGAAGGGTGAAGGGTGAAGACTGAAGAGTGAAGACTGAAGGGTGAAGAGTGAAGACTGAAGGGTGAAGACTGAAGGGTGAAGAGTGAAGACTGAAGGGTGAAGACTGAAGGGTGAAGACTGAAGACTGAAGGGTGAAGACTGAAGGGTGAAGAGTGAAGAGTGAAGACTGAAGGGTGAAGACTGAAGGGTGAAGAGTGAAGACTGAAGGGTGAAGAGTGAAGACTGAAGGGTGAAGAGTGAAGACTGAAGGGTGAAGAGTGAAGACTGAAGGGTGAAGAGTGAAGACTGAAGGGTGAAGACTGAAGGGTGAAGAGTGAAGACTGAAGGGTGAAGAGTGAAGAGTGAAGACTGAAGGGTGAAGAGTGAAGACTGAAGACTGAAGAGTGAAGAGTGAAGACTGAAGAGGGAAGACTGAAGACTGAAGACTGAAGAGTGAAGGGTGAAGGGTGAAGACTGAAGACTGAAGAGTGAAGACTGAAGACTGAAGACTGAAGAGTGAAGACTGAAGGGTGAAGACTGAAGAGTGAAGACTGAAGAGTGAAGGGTGAAGACTGAAGACTGAAGACTGAAGGGTGAAGACTGAAGGGTGAAGAGTGAAGACTGAAGGGTGAAGACTGAAGGGTGAAGAGTGAAGACTGAAGGGTGAAGACTGAAGGGTGAAGAGTGAAGACTGAAGGGTGAAGACTGAAGGGTGAAGAGTGAAGACTGAAGGGTGAAGACTGAAGGGTGAAGAGTGAAGACTGAGGGGTGAAGACTGAGGGGTGAAGACTGAGGGGTGAAGAGTGAAGACTGAAGGGTGAAGAGTGAAGACTGAAGACTGAAGGGTGAAGAGTGAAGACTGAAGACTGAAGGGTGAAGACTGAAGGGTGAAGAGTGAAGACTGAAGGGTGAAGGGTGAAGACTGAAGAGTGAAGACTGAAGAGTGAAGACAGAAGAGTGAAGAGTGAAGAGTGAAGACTGAAGACTGAAGACTGAAGACTGAAGACTGAAGAGTGAAGACTGAAGACTGAAGACTGAAGAGTGAAGACTCAAGAGTGAAGACTCAAGAGTGAAGACTCAAGAGTGAAGACTCAAGAGTGAAGACTCAAGAGTGAAGACTCAAGAGTGAAGACTCAAGAGTGAAGACTCAAGAGTGAAGACTCAAGAGTGAAGACTCAAGAGTGAAGACTCAAGAGTGAAGACTCAAGAGTATAGAGTGAAGACTGAAGACTGAAGAGTGAAGGGTGAAGGGTGAAGGGTGAAGAGTGAAGACTGAAGACTGAAGACTGAAGACTGAAGACTGAAGACTGAAGAGTGAAGGGTGAAGGGTGAAGACTGAAGACTGAAGAGTGAAGACTGAAGGGTGAAGACTGAAGGGTGAAGAGTGAAGACTGAAGGTTGAAGACTGAAGGGTGAAGAGTGAAGAGTGAAGACTGAAGGGTGAAGACTGAAGGGTGAAGACTGAAGACTGAAGGGTGAAGACTGAAGGGTGAAGAGTGAAGAGTGAAGACTGAAGGGTGAAGAGTGAAGACTGAAGGGTGAAGAGTGAAGACTGAAGGGTGAAGAGTGAAGACTGAAGGGTGAAGAGTGAAGACTGAAGGGTGAAGAGTGAAGACTGAAGGGTGAAGAGTGAAGACTGAAGGGTGAAGACTGAAGGGTGAAGAGTGAAGACTGAAGGGTGAAGAGTGAAGAGTGAAGACTGAAGGGTGAAGAGTGAAGACTGAAGACTGAAGAGTGAAGAGTGAAGACTGAAGACTGAAGAGGGAAGAGTGAAGACTGAAGACTGAAGACTGAAGAGTGAAGGGTGAAGGGTGAAGACTGAAGAGTGAAGACTGAAGACTGAAGACTGAAGAGTGAAGAGTGAAGACTGAAGGGTGAAGAGTGAAGACTGAAGACTGAACGGTGAAGACTGAAGACTGAAGACTGAAGGGTGAAGAGTGAAGAGTGAAGACTGAAGGGTGAAGACTGAAGACTGAAGGGTGAAGAGTGAAGACTGAAGGGTGAAGAGTGAAGACTGAAGACTGAAGACTGAACGGTGAAGACTGAAGACTGAAGGGTGAAGAGTGAAGACTGAAGGGTGAAGACTGAAGACTGAAGACTGAAGGGTGAAGAGTGAAGACTGAAGGGTGAAGAGTGAAGAGTGAAGACTGAAGACTGAACGGTGAAGACTGAAGGGTGAAGAGTGAAGAGTGAAGACTGAAGGGTGAAGAGTGAAGAGTGAAGACTGAAGGGTGAAGACTGAAGGGTGAAGAGTGAAGAGTGAAGACTGAAGGGTGAAGACTGAAGGGTGAAGAGTGAAGAGTGAAGACTGAAGGGTGAAGACTGAAGGGTGAAGACTGAAGACTGAACGGTGAAGACTGAAGACTGAAGACTGAAGGGTGAAGACTGAAGACTGAAGACTGAACGGTGAAGACTGAAGGGTGAAGACTGAAGACTGAAGGGTGAAGAGTGAAGAGTGAAGACTGAAGACTGAAGACTGAAGGGTGAAGACTGAAGACTGAAGACTGAAGGGTGAAGAGTGAAGACTGAAGGGTGAAGAGTGAAGACTGAAGACTGAACGGTGAAGACTGAAGACTGAAGACTGAAGGGTGAAGAGTGAAGACTGAAGGGTGAAGACTGAAGACTGAAGACTGAAGGGTGAAGAGTGAAGACTGAAGGGTGAAGAGTGAAGACTGAAGACTGAAGACTGAACGGTGAAGACTGAAGACTGAAGGGTGAAGAGTGAAGACTGAAGACTGAACGGTGAAGACTGAAGACTGAAGACTGAACGGTGAAGACTGAAGACTGAAGGGTGAAGAGTGAAGACTGAAGACTGAACGGTGAAGACTGAAGACTGAAGACTGAACGGTGAAGACTGAAGACTGAAGGGTGAAGAGTGAAGACTGAAGACTGAACGGTGAAGAGTGAAGAGTGAAGACTGAAGGGTGAAGACTGAAGACTGAAGACTGAAGGGTGAAGAGTGAAGACTGAAGGGTGAAGAGTGAAGACTGAAGACTGAACGGTGAAGACTGAAGACTGAAGACTGAAGACTGAAGGGTGAAGAGTGAAGGGTGAAGACTGAAGACTGAAGACTGAAGACTGAAGAGTGAAGACTGAAGACTGAACGGTGAAGACTGAAGACTGAAGAGTGAAGACTGAAGAGTGAAGACTGAAGACTGAAGAGTGAAGGGTGAAGACTGAAGACTGAAGGGTGAAGAGTGAAGACTGAAGACTGAAGACTGAAGACTGAAGAGTGAAGACTGAAGGGTGAAGACTGAAGACTGAAGAGTGAAGGGTGAAGACTGAAGACTGAAGGGTGAAGAGTGAAGACTGAAGACTGAAGAGTGAAGACTGAAGGGTGAAGAGTGAAGACTGAAGAGTGAAGACTGAAGACTGAAGACTGAAGAGTGAAGGGTGAAGAGTGAAGACTGAAGACTGAAGAGTGAAGACTGAAGGGTGAAGAGTGAAGACTGAAGAGTGAAGACTGAAGGGTGAAGAGTGAAGAGTGAAGAGTGAAGACTGAAGAGTCATAAAGACTCGTGTCATAAAGTCATGTTCACTGATCCTGAGTCATGTCTGACTCTCAGTTCAGGTTATTCATCTTTTACAATCACACACACACACACACACACACACACCTTTGAAATCGACTGGAAAATTCCTGCAGACTTTGACTGAAAAATG
Source organism: Tiaroga cobitis (assembly GCA_030578255.1). NCBI lineage: Eukaryota > Metazoa > Chordata > Actinopteri > Cypriniformes > Leuciscidae > Tiaroga > Tiaroga cobitis. The sequence goes on from JAROOI010000076.1 coordinate 280,361, forward strand.
CTGACTCTAAATAAGCTTTAAGCCTTTTAAAAACATTTTTAAAAAGCTATATCACTTGTTTAATAATAAATATAATAATATCTACATAAAAATATTAATAACCCCCAAAAAATAGCATAATAATATTATTAATATCCCAATAAAAATCACATAATAATATTAGCATAATAATAATATCCAAATAAATGCATAATACAAATTATTATATATCCTATATTGTTATTTTTATAGAATAAATGTTTAATTTCCTGTGCAGCAGGAACCGTGAGTGAAAGCCGACTGATGCTTCCAACACACACACACACACACACACACACACACACACATATCTGTGTGACCCAGATTCGCCTGCAGGAATATTGTAGCAGATTCTGATCGTGTAACTCATCAGTTCCGACAAACACACACACACACACACACGAATCTGGCCAGACACGAGCTGATTTAATGACGCGCGCGTGTGTGTGTGTGTGTGTGTAATGAACGCTCCATATAACCGCTCATTTAATACCTATAGATTAAAAGAAAACACGCACCTGAATGATGATGAAGATGAAGAAGCACGGCGATGAACCCCACCGGAGAGCAGAATAATTCATGTTCGCTCGGGAATCAATCGGACTCTTTGATTCTCAGCGTCGCACATCCGAACAATAGCGAGCGATCGAACCTCCGAACCGAGCCGAACATCCACGAGTGAAGATCTCCGTCAGAGCGCGTGTGTTCCGTCCATCTGCCGGGATCGGGTGTGCGGCTCGGTGTGCCCGGTATCAGTGTGTGTGTGTGTGTGTGTGTGTTCGGCTCGGTGTTCCCTGTATCGGTGTGTGTTCGGTTCGTTATCTGTGTGTGTGTGTGTGTGTGTGTGTTCGGCTCGGTATCGGTGTGTGTGTGTGTTCGGCTCGGTGTTCCCTGTATCGGTGTGTGTTCGGTTCGTTATCTGTGTGTGTGTGTGTGTGTGTGTGTGTGTGTGTTCGGTTCGGTATCGGTGTGTGTGTTCGGTTCTGCGGGACGGAGGAATGATGGAGACGCGAGGAGGCTCTGATGCTCTGGTTTGTGTCTCTCGGGTCGCGTCTCCAATCCTCCACTGTTCACTGTCTAGGCTTCGGTTCTGATCCCCGGTGACGCGCACACACTGTTCACTGTCGAGGCAGCGAAGCGAGGATTGAGACGCGAGCGTCTGTCGCCCCGCCCTGAATCTCTGAACACAAGAAGACTGAACCTCATCACACGAACAAACCTGCTTTACATCATCCTCAGATATTTATATATTAATAACATTTACTGAATTATCAAGTCCAATATCACAGACTGCGGTCTTTTTATGTGTTGTGCATTAAAATATTTAACTATTTATACATATATAATGACAATTAGGCTATACTAAATCATTTTTAACTGTACATTTTGTCAGCAGATTTATTTTATCTATCTATCTATCCAAATATCACATTCAAAATTGCTTTATTGGCATGACTGTAAATAATACAATATTGCCAAAGCTTGTAATACATAGAATAATAATTAAAAACATAAAAATAATAGAATGAAATATTATAACATAACTTAAATTTAAATAAACAGTGTAACAAATTAGAACATGTGTGAACATTTGATACCATATCTATCTATCTATCTATCTATCTATCTATCTATCTATCTATCTGACATGGGAAAATGAGATATTGTCCTAATCTAAAGATTTTTGGTCAAACTGTTCAGAAGTTATAAGCAAAAATAGCCCTTTCTTCATATCTCCAGACCAGTAGGTGGCACTGTGCTGAAACTGTGCAGGTGTCCTCAGGTCATGGTTGTCATAGCACACACCAAGTTTGGTCTGAATACACTAGAGCGTCGCAGAGTCATCGCCTCACATACACGTTGGCGTGGTCTTCGTCGAATTCGTTCGCGTGTTATTTTTTGCGAATGGTTTGATAAATCAACTTGAATTGAATAACTTCTTGTCGGCATGGTGAACTGATTCGATTTTCATCAAAATCAGGGCAACGGAACAGAACTTAGAAAAAGGTTTTCGTAAAATTCAAATTGGCGGGAAAATATTCAAAATGGCTTCATGAATAAGAGGCAAAGAGAATTTTGTATGGTTCAAAAGTTATTAGCATAAAAAATAGGCAACTTTGGA
>JAROOI010000076.1:297500-300000 GCA_030578255.1 Tiaroga cobitis
TATTAGAAAATTAAAGTGTTTTTGATCTTGAATGAATGTAACCTGTTGTAGGAGACGCCAAAACAACATTAGGAGCCTTTAAACAGCAGAATAGAGCACTTTAAACGTTTGAGCGTTTGAGTTCTTTGTGTTCACATGATGAGAGCCAAGTGACATTCAGGCATTCGTGAGTGAATTAAACCCTGACTGAGAGCCAGCAGACGCTTGGACTCGACGAGCTGAGAAACATTCATAAACACTTCCATTCAGTCCTGAGTCTCTGTCCAGGATGTCAATTCACACACACACACACACACTCTCACACACGCACACACACACTCTCACACACACACACACACACACTCTCACACACACACTCTCACACACACACACACACACACACACACACACACACTCTCACACACACACTCTCACACACACACACACACACTCTCACACACACACACACACACACACACACACACACACACACACACACTCTCTCACACACGCACACACACACACACACACACAATTTTCTTTTCTTCTGGAAACAGACTTTGTTGCATTATTTTCCTGTTATCTCTGTAAAGCTGCTGTGAAACACTGTGTTGTAAAAAGCGCTGTATAAATAAAGGAGACTTCACACACACACTGCCCACATCCTCGGAAAAGAGAAGTTATTCTGATTCAAGATTATTAACACAATAATGATAAATCATTTAGTATAAACAGTAACTGTAAGACGAACTCTGAGCTTTAGAAGGAGTAAATCTACTGTGATCTCTCATGTGTTACACAGATGTGCTGTCAACTAACGCAGTGTGTGTGTGTGTGTGTGTGTGTGTGTGTGTGTGTGACAGAGTCCACCTATCGCCACCAGGCCGTTATTGACGACGAGACGGTCAGCATGGAGATTCTGGACACAGCCGGACAGGTGCACTTTCACTTTTCATTTCACAATTATGACTTAGAATGTCAGAATTATGATTTATCAAGCATGTTTTTGTACATTAACCCTCATCCTTCCCTCAAAAATTTAAAAAAACTGAGTGTTCATCAGAGGGGTCCGAGACCAGCGGACTTTTGTCGCACTTGAACCACGAATACACACACAACATTTATATGAATGAATGCGAGGAATGCTTCAGTTCACATAGAAAAACCTAAAAATGCTCACAATTTAAACTAAAAATACTAAAACTTTACCACAAAATTATGTAGTTAATGTCTACATGTGTATCTGAATGCATACTGAAGAGAGACTGGCTTTAGGACCCAGCGGAACAGCTCCTCTGCCCCATATAGAGCTATAAGCCCATCTAGAGGCATGAAATATCATGTGTTATTATTATTTTATTTCCACAAGAGGTCAAAGACGCCCATGTAAGATATTTAGAGCTGAATTAAAAGGGTTATGCATGAAATTGTGAGTTATTTTGAATTTAAGAATGTGAGGATGGAATGTGCTTAAATTTCTATTTATTTATTTATTATTTATTGATCAAAACTGGTCATTTAAAGGTAAATAAAATAAAAGATAACAAAAAATTTCCAAAAATATTGCATAAAAAAATAGACACAAATATTATCAAAATTAAATAAAATAAGCAAAAAAACTACAACAAAAAAGATATGTTATGAAGTGCGAGGGAAGGATGAAGACATGTTGACGTGTGTGTGTGTGTGTGTGTGTGTGTGTCAGGAGGACGTCCTGCAGAAGGAGGCTCACATGCGATGGGGCGACGGCTTCATCCTCGTCTATGACATCACGGACCGCGGGAGCTTCGAGGACGTGGCTCCTCTTAAAGGTGACGCGTTACGCCCCTATTCTCCAGATGTGGAGTTCCACACTTTGAGTACCCAGAAAAGCGCTATATAAAATGTAACAAATTATTATTATTATATGATATAAAGCTTGTTTTGGTCTGTGTGACTCCGCCCACTGCCCGTTCAGCCAATAGTATTTCGACACCCGGGTTGCCAGTTGATGTATCGTAGCCATGGAAACGAGGAAACACACGAGGTCCACACGACCTAAAAAGCCTCGATATCTAAAAATCTCTATGAACGAGAGCATATTAAAATGCGGATAAATCAACTCATCAACTAACAAGTGTGTAAGTCTTATATCATAAATATCATAAACATAACTATGTGTTCAGTGGTGTATAAAGATCTTACATAATGAAGTGTTATGTGTTTATTAGCTTATAATGAGGCGTTTCTCTCTACACACACCGCAGGTCCGCTTACACACACGTTTCTACGGTGGCCCTGAGCGGACAAACGCGTTTCGTCACTGTGTTGTTCTTCATGATCAGAAGCTGCTAAAGTCAGCGAGTAAAACACTGACACAACGATGAACAAGTCACAATAATATTCGCCGTTTTACTGAATAATAAAGTAAACATAACTTATTAATTTATGTTTGTTTAACTGGCTACTCTCTGCTGTCTCAGACGACGACATCACTTCCTGTCGGCCACCGTAACTTCTGTTGGGTGCAGTTCACAAACTC
>JAROOI010000076.1:305000-312500 GCA_030578255.1 Tiaroga cobitis
CACTCCTCATGTCCGTCACACTCCTCATCACTCCTCATGTCCGTCACACTCCTCATCACTCCTCATGTCCGTCACACTCCTCATCACTCCTCATGTCCGTCACACTCCTCATCACTCCTCATGTCCGTCACACTCCTCATCACTCCTCATGTCCGTCACACTCCTCATGTCCGTCACACTCCTCATCACTCCTCATGTCCGTCACACTCCTCATCACTCCTCATGTCCGTCACACTCCTCATCACTCCTCATGTCCGTCACACTCCTCATGTCCGTCACACTCCTCATGTCCGTCACACTCCTCATGTCCGTCATACTCCTCATCACTCCTCATGTCCGTCACACTCCTCATCACTCCTCATGTTCGTCACACTCCTCATCACTCCTCATGTCCGTCACACTCCTCATGTCCGTCACACTCCTCATCACTCCTCATGTCGTCACACTCCTCATCACTCCTCATGTCCGTCACACTCCTCATCACTCCTCATGTCCGTCACACTCCTCATGTCCGTCACACTCCTCATCACTCCTCATGTCCGTCACACTCCTCATGTCCGTCACACTCCTCATGTCCGTCACACTCCTCATGTCCGTCACACTCCTCATCACTCCTCATGTCCGTCACACTCCTCATGTCCGTCACACTCCTCATCACTCCTCATGTCCGTCACACTCCTCATGTCCGTCACACTCATCACTCCTCATGTCGTCACACTCCTCATCACTCCTCATGTCGTCACACTCCTTATCACTCCTCATGTCCGTCACACTCCTCATCACTCCTCATGTCCGTCACACTCTTCATCACTCCTCATGTCCGTCACACTCCTCATGTCCGTCACACTCCTCATCACTCCTCATGTCCGTCACACTCCTCATGTCCGTCACACTCCTCATCACTCCTCATGTCCGTCACACTCCTCATCACTCCTCATGTCCGTCACACTCCTCATCACTCCTCATGTCCGTCACACTCCTCATCACTCCTCATGTCCGTCACACTCCTCATCACTCCTCATGTTCGTCACACTCCTCATCACTCCTCATGTCCGTCACACTCCTCATGTCCGTCACACTCCTCATCACTCCTCATGTCGTCACACTCCTCATCACTCCTCATGTCCGTCACACTCCTCATCACTCCTCATGTCCGTCACACTCCTCATGTCCGTCACACTCCTCATCACTCCTCATGTCCGTCACACTCCTCATGTCCGTCACACTCCTCATGTCCGTCACACTCCTCATGTCCGTCACACTCCTCATCACTCCTCATGTCCGTCACACTCCTCATGTCCGTCACACTCCTCATCACTCCTCATGTCCGTCACACTCCTCATGTCCGTCACACTCATCACTCCTCATGTCGTCACACTCCTCATCACTCCTCATGTCGTCACACTCCTTATCACTCCTCATGTCCGTCACACTCCTCATCACTCCTCATGTCCGTCACACTCTTCATCACTCCTCATGTCCGTCACACTCCTCATGTCCGTCACACTCCTCATCACTCCTCATGTCCGTCACACTCCTCATGTCCGTCACACTCCTCATCACTCCTCATGTCCGTCACACTCCTCATCACTCCTCATGTCCGTCACACTCCTCATCACTCCTCATGTCCGTCACACTCCTCATCACTCCTCATGTCCGTCACACTTAGGGCTGGGTACCGAGTTCGGTACTTTTTAGGTACCGACCGAATTGCCTCGGTACTACCGAGTATCGAAACATGTCTTGTTTTTCGGTACCAAATTTCGGTACCTAAGTGGTTAATCTCGTCAATGTCAGTGAAACATGCATGCAGCATGATTGGCTGTGGAGGAAAAACACTAGTTTACGCGGCTGCCCAGAGACTTGGCTTGTCGCATGTGAGGCTGTAGTGTGTGTGTGTGTGTGTTTGCCAGAAGCACGCGATGCAATATTTTCGACAAGATGATTGCTGCCAAGACCGGTAACACGGTAAATCTGATAAGGCAAAGCGGTGTGTCATACAAAGCACACCGAACGCGAATAGAGCGTCAAATAGGCATCTATCGCGTCTAGTTAGACGCTTCAATCTTCCGCTCGAGTTCAAAACGCGTCGCCCAATTCGCATCATTCGCAAATAATTAAATTCGCGTTCGGTGTGAACAGTGAACACACCATTAGTAAACACTTGTTCATTAATAAACAATTAAAATATCCCCTCGCTATTGTTTCCCGACACATCCATAATCATTAGGCTACTTTTGCCAGTGCTTTGCGGCAAGCTTGATGTGTGCGGAGCGCGAGGCATATATCCCGCCCCCCAGTAGCCTATATTTAATTTAATTCACATTTATTTGTATAGCATTTTTCACAATACATATCGTTTCAAAGCAGCTTTACAGAAAATGAATGTGTCTAAATTACAATTTAGAGTGATCTGTTATCAGAGGTGACAGTGTAATGCATTTCTATTAATTTTCATTCAATTTCATTGTTAAACAATGCATTAAGTTAAGGAAGAAACAATGAGCTCATTGAAGTAAAGAATACATGTTGTTAAATGATTAGGAAACATAGAAAACTTCAGCATTGGTGCTTTTTTACATACTCAAAATATGAGTGTAAAAAAGTCAACAAACTGAACAAAAAAAATAAAAATTAGGTAATGTTATATTGTTAAACAAAATTGGTATCGAAAAAAGTATCGTTCAGGAACCGGTATCGAAGTCAAGGTATCGGTATCGGTATCGGTATCGGTATCGAACATTTTGTTACGATACCCAGCCCTAGTCACACTCCTCATCACTCCTCATGTCCGTCATACTCCTCATCACTCCTCATGTCCGTCACACTCCTCATCACTCCTCATGTCCGTCACACTCCTCATCACTCCTCATGTCCGTCACACTCCTCATCACTCCTCATGTCCGTCACACTCCTCATCACTCCTCATGTCCGTCACACTCCTCATCACTCCTCATGTCCGTCACACTCCTCATCACTCCTCATGTCCGTCACACTCCTCATCACTTCTCATGTCTGTCACACTCCTCATCACTCCTCATGTCCGTCACACTCCTCATCACTTCTCATGTCCGTCACACTCCTCATGTCCGTCACACTCCTCATGTCCGTCACACTCCTCATGTCCGTCACACTCCTCATCACTCCTCATGTCCGTCACACTCCTCATCACTTCTCATGTCTGTCACACTCCTCATCACTCCTCATGTCCGTCACACTCCTCATCACTCCTCATGTCCGTCACACTCCTCATCACTCCTCATGTCCGTCACACTCCTCATCACTCCTCATGTCCGTCACACTCCTCATCACTCCTCATGTCCGTCACACTCCTCATGTCCGTCACACTCCTCATCACTTCTCATGTCTGTCACACTCCTCATGTCTGTCACACTCCTCATCACTCCTCATGTCCGTCACACTCCTCATCACTTCTCATGTCTGTCACACTCCTCATCACTCCTCATGTCCGTCACACTCCTCATCACTCCTCATGTCCGTCACACTCCTCATCACTCCTCATGTCCGTCACACTCCTCATCACTTCTCATGTCTGTCACACTCCTCATCACTCCTCATGTCCGTCACACTCCTCATCACTTCTCATGTCCGTCACACTCCTCATCACTCCTCATGTCCGTCACACTCCTCATCACTCCTCATGTCCGTCACACTCCTCATCACTCCTCATGTCCGTCACACTCTTCATCACTCCTCATGTCCGTCACACTCCTCATGTCCGTCACACTCCTCATGTCCGTCACACTCCTCATCACTCCTCATATCGTCACACTCCTAATCACTTCTCATATCCGTCACACTCCTAATCACTCCTCATGTCCGTCACACTCCTCATCACTCCTCATGTCCGTCACACTCCTCATCACTCCTCATGTCCGTCACACTCCTCATCACTCCTCATGTCCGTCACACTCCTCATGTCCGTCACACTCCTCATGTCCGTCACACTCCTCATCACTCCTCATGTCCGTCACACTCCTCATGTCCGTCACACTCCTCATCACTCTTCATGTCCGTCACACTCCTCATCACTCCTCATGTCCGTCACACTCCTCATCACTCCTCATGTCCGTCACACTCCTCATGTCCGTCACACTCCTCATGTCCGTCACACTCCTCATCACTCCTCATGTCCGTCACACTCCTCATCACTCCTCATGTCCGTCACACTCCTCATCACTCCTCATGTCCGTCACACTCCTCATCACTCCTCATGTCCGTCACACTCCTCATCACTCTTCATGTCCGTCACACTCCTCATCACTCCTCATGTCCGTCACACTCCTCATCACTCCTCATGTCCGTCACACTCCTCATGTCCGTCACACTCCTCATCACTCCTCATGTCCGTCACACTCCTCATCACTCCTCATGTCCGTCACACTCCTCATCACTCCTCATGTCCGTCACACTCCTCATGTCCGTCACACTCCTCATCATGTCCTGGAGGAGGAACACATTCTTCATTACGAGAGACTCAAGCGGATCAAATCCAGCAGGACTGCAGCTCGCGGACAGGAAGTGGAGGCTCAGAAACAGGAAGTTGCATGAATATCTGCGATGTACGAGTGGAAGCGTGTCGTTCTGAGTCCAGCTCTGACTAACACACGCGTTCAAACCCCAAACACTACAAGTGTGTACTTGTATGTAGTCACTCACAAACACACACACACACACACACACTTGAACACTCTCACACACACTAAAACACTCTCACACACATTCACTCACATATACTCTAACACACACACACTAAAACACACACACACACACACACACACACACACACACACACACTTAAACACTCTCACACACACATACACATACACATACACTAAAACAATCACACACACTTAAACACTCTCACACACACACACACACTAAAACACTCACACAACCTTAAAACACTCTCACACACATGTATTCACACATGTGTACTCTAACACACTAAACACTCACACACTTAAACACTCTCTCACACACGCACACACACACACTAAAACACACTTAAACACTCACACACATTCAATCACACACACACTAAAACACTCTCACACACTTAAAACACTCTCACACACATGTATTCACATATACTCTAACACACTAAAACACTCACACACACTTAAACACTCACACACATTCACATATACTCTAACACACACACTAAAACACACACACACACACACTTAAACACTTTCACACACATTTACTCGCATATACTTTAACACACACACACACACACACTGACAGACAAAAACACTCACACAAACAAACATTCTCACACACATATACTCTAACACACACTCTCTCTCTCTCTCTCTCATACACACACACACACACACGTCCGTCTCTGCGTCTCATCCTTCTCTTTGTGTTTATTAAGGCATTGCAGTTGCCATGGAGACCAAGGCCTTTCCTTGTTGTCAACTCCAACTTTGCATTTCTCTATGGTGACTGAGAAACACACTCTCACTCACACACACACACACACACACACACACACACACTAGGCTGCTGTGAATGACGCCCTCCAGGACCTTGAGAAGAAACTGAACCAGAAGCAACAGCGAGACTGAAATCATCCGTCAATCAAACACAAATCCGGTGTTAAATGACAATAAATGTGCAGTGATGTTTCCACACCTGCGAGAAACTCCCGAAACTTCAGGCGAACGTGTGTCTTCTGTAGACGGAGGAAAGACTCAGTGATCTTCACGTTTGTGATCAAAAACTACACTATTTACTATTTATATATATTAAAAACCGGGTGTTATTATTCTGCGTTGTCTTCAGGGTGACGCTGTGTGACGTCAGCGAGTCACGTGACGTTCTTCACCTGGGCGCTGCTGCCCTCCAGCGGCTCAGAGCAGAACAACATCATCATCACTGCGATCTTCATCATCATCATCATGAAAATAAACAGAATATTAAATCCTGAAACCACAATGCTGAATGAGTATAAATGGTGATTTCCCAGAGGGCAATTAAACCACAAATACACCCGTTCATATTAAACACGACTGTTTTTTTATTAGCATTTCCATTCATCAGAGACAGATTATAAAAAATAAAAGCAAACACAGAATGCAGAGTTTGTAGCACACAAGACACACACGTGAAGCAGAGATACACAAACACTGCACACGTCATGCCACATTTCCCGCGCTAAATCACCTCATGCCACATTTCCCGAACAAAATCATGCTTTGCTCAATCATAATTAAGACTTTTATGACATCGTAATAATAATGACACACTAAGTTATAACTATGAGATACACATTAAGTCATAATTGTGACTTTTTTCCTCACAAAGTGTCTCATAATCATGACTTAGTATCTTATCATTTCGACTTTGTCTCACAATTTATCTCACAAATATGACTTGAATTCTGACTTATTATGTCATAACTTTGACTTTATCTCATAATTATTACTTAGCATCTCATAATCATGACCTAGTATATGTCATAGTTATTACAAAGTATGTCATTTTTTAGACGTTTAGTCAATTATGGCAGTGTCATAATTCTGACTTTATCACATAGGCCTAATTATGACTTAGCAAGTAATAATTATGATTATATCAATTATGTTTTAGTATGTAATAATTTCAACTTTTTCTCATAAATATGACTTAGTATCTCATCATTTTGATTTTGTCTCGTAATTATGACAGTATGTCAAATTTGGACTTTTTTCTCATAATAATTAGTGTGTAATATAATTATGACTTAGTATCTCATAATCATGACTTTGTATCTTATAATTTCAACTTTTTCTCATAATGATTTGGCATCTCATAATAATGACTCAGACATAATGTTTTCCTCATAATTATAATTTAGTATCTAATAATTCTGACTTAGTCTAATAATTTCAACTTTTTCCTCATAATTATGACTTAGTATGATTTTTTATGTCCTAATAAAGCACGATTTTGTTCTTTGTGTGCCAGAAATGGGCTTCCGTAGATGTTGATTCGCTGGAGTAAATGATAAACGATGTTCTCTAGTCACGTCCTCTTTGTTTGTTATGATGATTTCATATTTTCATCTGCTCTCATTCATACAGTAAGCTCTGGTTATTGATTTCAGTTCCTCAGACGTAACATCTTTCACGATTCATGCAAATGTTCCTTACAACAACGACAACACTGAGCCAAAGATCGAAACGAATCAAAAGTCCAAATGACTCAAAAGAATCATAAAATAGTGTCAGCATCACAGAGTGTCAAATACGTATGATTAATATTTCGTGGGAGGCACATCAGAGAAAACAAGGCCAACAGCAAGTCAGAAAACAGCAAATCAGTTTACACAGAACGCTCGAAGAGTTTGGTCCTTTTCCACAAACCGAAGCTTGAACACAATACTGTACAATATTAATCTGAATGTATTCATTAATAAACTGAACTGAATCCCGTGGAAGCCCTTTACCCCCACATAACAAAAAACATGCTTTGTAAATCCTTATTCCG
>JAROOI010000076.1:317500-342500 GCA_030578255.1 Tiaroga cobitis
TTAACTGCTGGTTTAAGCATCTGAACGCCAGTTAACTGCTGGTTTAAGCGTCTGAACGCCAGTTAACTGCTGGTTTAAGCGTCTGAACGCCAGTTAGCTGCTGGTTTAAGCATCTGAACGCTAGTTAACTGCTGGTTTAAGCATCTGAACGCTAGTTAACTGCTGGTTTAAGCGTCTGAACGCCAGTTAACTGCTGGTTTAAGCATCTGAACGCCAGTTAACTGCTGGTTTAAGCATCTGAACGCTAGTTAACTGCTGGTTTAAGCGTCTGAACACCAGTTAACTAGTGGTTTAAGCGTCTGAACGCCAGTTAACTGCTGGTTTAAGCGTCTGAACGCCAGTTAACTGCTGGTTTAAGCATCTGAACGCTAGTTAACTGCTGGTTTAAGCATCTGAACGCCAGTTAACTGCTGGTTTAAGCATCTGAACGCTAGTTAACTGCTGGTTTAAGCATCTGAACGCCAGTTAACTGCTGGTTTAAGCGTCTGAACGCCAGTTAACTGCTGGTTTAAGCGTCTGAACGCCAGTTAACTGCTGGTTTAAGCATCTGAACGCTAGTTAACTGCTGGTTTAAGCATCTGAACGCTAGTTAACTGCTGGTTTAAGCGTCTGAACGCCAGTTAACTGCTGGTTTAAGCATCTGAACGCTAGTTAACTGCTGGTTTAAGCGTCTGAACGCCAGTTAACTGCTGGTGTAAGCGTCTGAACGCCAGTTAGCTGCTGGTTTAAGCGTCTGAACGCCAGTTAACTGCTGGTTTAAGCATCTGAACGCTAGTTAACTGCTGGTTTAAGCATCTGAACGCTAGTTAACTGCTGGTTTAAGCGTCTGAACGCCAGTTAACTGCTGGTTTAAGCGTCTGAACGCTAGTTAACTGCTGGTTTAAGCGTCTGAACGCCAGTTAACTGCTGGTTTAAGCGTCTGAACGCCAGTTAACTGCTGGTTTAAGCATCTGAACGCCAGTTAACTGCTGGTTTAAGCGTCTGAACGCCAATTAACTGCTGGTTTAAGCATCTGAACGCCAGTTAACTGCTGGTTTAAGCGTCTGAACGCCAGTTAACTGCTGGTTTAAGCATCTGAACGCCAGTTAACTGCTGGTTTAAGCGTCTGAACGCCAGTTAACTGCTGGTTTAAGCATCTGAACGCCAGTTAACGTCTCGGTTACGTATGTAACCCTAGTTCCCTGATAGGGAACGAGACGCTGCGTCAAACGCTGCGGGAACGCCCCTGCGTTGTGCGTCATGAAGCACGTATGGAATCAGCCCAATGGAGAGATGAAACGTCATAGGCGGGTGACGTCATCGACCAGGAAACTATAAAGCACCCCAAAAACACAAGCGCATTAGCTTCTGATAGGCTTGAAGGAAGCGCTAACGGGAGTGCCGGGAGTATGGCGGAGCGACGCAGCGTCTCGTTCCCTATCAGGGAACTAGGGTTACATACGTAACCGAGACGTTCCCTTTCAAGGGAACTTCGAGCTGCGTCAAACGCTGCGGGAACGCGAATACCCACGTCGCCATAGGACCAAATGACCGTCATGTGAGACTAGCGCACAGAGGACGAGAGCACCTGTGCCCCAGGGGTAGAGCTTAAGTCTAGGTCATAGAACTTAATAAAAGTATGCGGTGAAGACCATCCAGCCGCATCACAAACATCACTCAGGGAAACCCCCGACAAAAGAGCTTTAGAAGCAGCCATACTCCTGGTAGAGTGAGCTTGGACAACCAAAGGTGAAGGCTGGCCAGCCGACTCATAAGCAAGTGAGATAGCCTCGACCACCCACTTGCTCATTCTCTGTTTAGACGCAGGACACCCTTTCCTGGGTGGCCGAAACATACAAAAAGTTGTTCTGGTTTCCTCCACAGGGCAGCTCTGTGGACATAAGCGTCTAATGCCCTAACAGGGCAGAGTGAATTAAGTTTCTCCTGGTCCGATGACATAAATGGAGGAGGACAGAAAGCCTGCAGAACCGTAGGTCTAACGATATTAGTAGGAACCTTAGGAACATAACCTGGTCTAGGATGCAGAAAAGCTTTAACCATGCCAGGTGCAAATTCCAGGCACGAGGGTGAAACCGACAGAGCCTGCAAATCTCCGATTCTTTTTAGTGAAGAGATAGCAAGCAAAAAGATAGTCTTAAAAGTGAGAAACTTCTCGGGAACTTCTTCGATAGGTTCAAAAGGAGCTAGGGAAAGACCTTCTAATACAACGGCCAGATCCCAAGTCGGCACCCTCGTACGAACTGCTGGCCTCAGCCTCAAAGTGCCACGGAGGAAACGAGTTATAAGCGGGTGTCTCCCAAGAGAAACTCCACTGAAAGGGACGTGGTAAGCAGCTAGTGCCGCCACATACACCTTTAGTGTGGAGGGGGATAACCCTGTGGAGAAGCGCTCCTGCAGGAATTCCAGCACTGCACCCACTGGGCAGTTAACTGGGTCCTGCAGGTGTTCTCCACACCAAGAAGTGAAAAGTTTCCACTTCAAGGCATAAAGCTTCCTCGTGGATGGAGCTCTGGAGTTAAGAATGGTCTCAACAACCTCGGTTGAGAGACCGGAGTCTATGAGCTGGGCCCCCTCAGAGGCCAAGCCCACAGTTTCCACAATTCTGGGCGGGGGTGAAGTATCGTGCCCCCCGCCTGGGAGAGTAGATCCCTCCTGACCGGGAGCTCCAAAGGAGAACCGTCCAGGAGAGAAATCAGGTCCGCAAACCATACTCGGGCCGGCCAGAACGGGGCTACTAGTAGTAGACTGACCCCGTCCCGGCGGACCCTCTCCAGAACTCCTGGTAACAGAGCAATCGGGGGAAAGGCGTACAGACGTGACCTCGGCCACGGCTGCACCATAGCGTCCAACCCCAGGGGGGCTGGATGACTGATGGAGAACCACAGATGACAATGCGTGGTCTCCCTGGAAGCGAATAGGTCCACCTCGGCGCGACCGAAACTCAACCAAAGGAGCTCCACCACCTCGGGGTGGAGTCTCCATTCCCCTGGCCTCGGCCCCTGCCTCGACAGGGAGTCTGCTACCACATTCAAATACCCAGGGAGATACATTGCTCTCAGAGATAGTAGCTTCCCTTGGGACCACAGGAGGATCTGACGGGCCAACTTGTAAAGCCGGCGAGACCGCAGGCCCCCCTGATGATTTATATAAGAGACCACCGACGTGTTGTCTGATTGAACTAACACATGATGGCCTCTCAGGTCTGTTAGGAAGTGTTTCAGAGCCTGAAACACGGCCAACATCTCTAGACAATTTATGTGCCACGATAGATGATGATCCTGCCACAGACCTTGGGCTGGGCGACCACTCATGACCGCCCCCCACCCTGTGAGGGAAGCATCCGTCGTTAGCGTTATGCGACGACAAAGAGCCCCCAGCACAGGACCTTTGGATAGGAACCAAGTTTCTCTCCACATGACCAGAGCACGAAGGCAGCGCCGCGTGACTTTGAACGTGCGGAGCGGATTTCCCCTCGGGGAGAATCCCTTGGTCCTGAGCCACCACTGTAGCGGTCTCATGTACAACAGGCCGCAAGGTATAACGTTGGACGCTGCTGCCATCAGACCCAACAGTCTCTGAAACTGCTTGACAGTGAGTAGCTGGCCTAGCTTCACTTGTTTCACAGCTGAGAGAATCGAAGCGATGCGGGTCGGAGAGAGTCGCGCCCGCATCGAGACCGAATCCCAAACAACACCCAGAAAAGTGGTCTTCTGGGAAGGAGATAATACACTTTTCTTTGCGTTCAGCCTCAACCCCAACTTTCTGATATGAGCGAGGACGACATCTCGATGCCGAACCGCCATCTGCTCGGTCTGAGCTAAAATCAACCAATCGTCGATGTAATTGAGAATCCGAATGCCCTGAAGCCTCAGAGGCACTAGTGCTGCATCCATGCATTTCGTGAAAGTGCGGGGAGATAAAGCTAGGCCAAACGGAAGAACCCTGTACTGGTACGCCTCGCCCCCGAAGGCGAACCTCAGGAACTTCCTGTGTTGTGGAAGGATGGACACATGGAAGTATGCGTCCTTCAGATCTATCGTGACAAACCAGTCCTCGGACCTGATTTGAGACACGATCTGCTTGATAGTGAGCATCTTGAATTTTAGCTTCCCTACCGAGCGATTCAATATGCGCAGGTCTAAAATTGGACGCAACCCCCCATCCTTCTTTGGAACGATGAAATATCGGCTGTAATAACCTGACTCCAAACTGGGAGGAGGAACCCGTTCTATAGCCTCCTTTTGAAGGAGCGTTTTCACCTCTTGTTCCAATACCAGAGCCTGCTCGGGGCCCACCACTGTGTGCAGAACCCCTCTGAATTTTGGTGGACGACACCTGAACTGGATAGCATAACCCTTTTCTACTGTCTGCAGGACCCAATGAGATATTTTTGGAAGGCTTTTCCACTCTGCCAGAAATTCTACTAAGGGTACCAGCCTCTCGAGACTGGCCTCTGGTGTAACTTGAGCAGCAGACGCAGCGCCCTGTAACGGCGCACCGGCAGGGAACAACTGGTCTGACCGCTCTGAGACCCTCCTCAGAGGGAGCGAGCGTCCCTCGGGAAAGCGCTCGCTGGGGTCGTCTGTGCCCCGGCATAAAGGCGGGGTTGGCAGAACGAGCCCCTGAGGGCACCGAGGAGGAATGGGCACCGTAAAAAGAGGTGAACACCTTTCCGCCTCGGTGGGGACCACCCTCAGTATCCTGAACGACTTGGCGTCAGGACTTCTTCTTAGCCGAAGCCTTCTTAGCCAATATAACTGTCCTCAGATCAGTTCTACTGGTAGAAGGCTTCGGCTGAGAGTGTCGCGGCTGAGCCCACTGTCCAGCAGGGGGAGCACGAGACGCGACACTCTGCTTCTGCTGCGCTCTACGTGATGAGCTCATAGACGGCTGGGGCTGCTCCCGCCCAGCAGCCCCAGGGACATGAACTTTAAGGGGAAGAAACTTTTTAAAAGCTGCAGTTTGTTTCTTTTCTTCTTGGAATTTATCGATAACTGAATTCACAGCATCACTAAACAACCCCATGGGAGAAAGAGGAGCATCTAAAAGAAAAGCTTTTTCTCTCTCTTTAATATTAGTCTGATTTAACCACAAATGTCTTTCTGCGGCCACCAGAGCTGCCATAGAACGACCCATTAATTTGGCCGATTCTCTGGTGGCACGCAGAGATAAATCAGCAGCCTGACGCAGTTCTCGAACTACGTCAGTACTGACCTCCTCACTCTCATTCATGTCCCTTAGCAGATCAGCCTGGTATGCCTGCAAGATTGACATAGTATGCAGACATGACGCAGCCTGACCTGCTGCCGAATATGCTTTACCCACCAAAGCCGAAGTGTTTCTTAAAGGCTTGGTGGGTAATGCCGGTGCCTTAAAAGATGATGCTGCTTCGGGGGAGAGATGGCTCGCAAGCGTCTCTTCCACACGAGGCAAAGCACCATAACCATGAGCCTTGGCTCCCATAATATTAGCGTATGTTGAAGTCTGGGGACTAAACACTCTATATGACACCGGTCTTCTCCATGATTTCGACACCTCGGTGTGGAGATCATGGAAAAACGGCAGGCACCGGCGTGGAGGCTGCACACGTGACGGCAAAAATCTCTCATCCAACTTTGATTTAGAAACAGACTCCTGTCTAGTCACTGGCCATTCAATATTAAGTTTTTCAACAGCTCTTGTTAACACCTCCATAAGCTCATCACTCTCAGGAGTGTGGGGTGGCGAATCCTCCACATCTCCCTCAACACTAACAACATCAAGTTCCTCAGAACTGGATAGCTGCAGCATTGGTGCCTCAGCCTGAGCGGAAGAAACCGCAGTGCGTGCTTCCGAACCCGGGACTGAGGCACTGGATCTCACAGGTGAAGGGAGAGATAAGGCAGAGCCCGTCTCAAACCCCGCTGTGAGATCCATCTGCGATCCCCACGATAAGCGCCGCCGCTCTGCCTCGGCAGAAGCGGGACCCGAACCGCGGGGAGCGCGCACCGAACCGCTCTCCTCAAAGAGCGATCGGCGGGAGCGGAGCGTCCTTAACGGCAAACGCTCGCAATGCTCACAGTCTGCTCCCTCGAGAGCAAACTGGGCATGCTGAACTCCCAAACAAACAACACAAAGATCATGTGTATCCCCGCTCGTTAAATAACGCGAGCAGGGAGGAACACACTTTCTAAACTGCTGTTCGTCCGCCATAATCTCTCAATATATATATATATGATAAATTGTTTGTGTGGTGCAGGGTATGTAAGACAGACAATATCACACAGGGACAGATTCACATGTAGCGCGACTGAAAGCACAGAAGCTAATGCGCTTAAGTTTTTGGGGTGCTTTATAGTTTCCTGGTCGATGACGTCACCCGCCTATGACGTTTCATCTCTCCATTGGGCTGATTCCATACGTGCTTCATGACGCACAACGCAGGGGCGTTCCCGCAGCGTTTGACGCAGCTCGAAGTTCCCTTGAAAGGGAACTGCTGGTTTAAGCATCTGAACGCCAGTTAACTGCTGGTTTAAGCATCTGAACGCCAGTTAACTGCTGGTTTAAGCGTCTGAACGCCAGTTAACTGCTAGTTTAAGCGTCTGAACGCCAGTTAACTGCTGGTTTAAGCGTCTGAACGCCAGTTAACTGCTGGTTTAAGCGTCTGAACGCCAGTTAACTGCTGGTTTAAGCGTCTGAACGCCAGTTAACTGCTGGTGTAAGCATCTGAACGCCAGTTAACTGCTAGTTTAAGCATCTGAACGCCAGTTAACTGCTGGTTTAAGCGTCTGAACGCCAGTTAACTGCTGGTTTAAGCATCTGAACGCCAGTTAACTGCTGGTTTAAGCATCTGAACGCCAGTTAACTGCTAGTTTAAGCGTCTGAACGCCAGTTAACTGCTGGTTTAAGCGTCTGAACGCCAGTTAACTGCTGGTTTAAGCGTCTGAACGCCAGTTAACTGCTGGTTTAAGCGTATGAACGCCAGTTAACTGCTGGTTTAAGCGTCTGAACGCCAGTTAACTGCTGGTTTAAGCGTCTGAACGCCAGTTAACTGCTGGTTTAAGCATCTGAACGCCAGTTAACTAGTGGTTTAAGCGTCTGAACGCCAGTTAACTGCTGGTTTAAGCGTCTGAACGCCAGTTAACTGCTGGTTTAAGCATCTGAACGCCAGTTAACTGCTGGTTTAAGCATCTGAACGCCAGTTAACTGCTGGTTTAAGCATCTGAACGCTAGTTAACTGCTGGTTTAAGCGTCTGAACGCCAGTTAACTGCTGGTTTAAGCGTCTGAACGCCAGTTAACTGCTGGTTTAAGCGTCTGAACGCCAGTTAACTGCTGGTTTAAGCGTCTGAACGCCAGTTAACTGCTGGTTTAAGCATCTGAACGCTAGTTAGCTGCTGGTTTAAGCATCTGAACGCTAGTTAACTGCTGGTTTAAGCGTCTGAACGCCAGTTAACTGCTGGTTTAAGCGTCTGAACGCCAGTTAACTGCTGGTTTAAGCGTCTGAACGCCAGTTAACTGCTGGTTTAAGCATCTGAACGCCAGTTAACTGCTGGTTTAAGCATCTGAACGCCAGTTAACTGCTGGTTTAAGCGTCTGAACGCCAGTTAACTGCTGGTTTAAGCGTCTGAACGCCAGTTAACTGCTGGTTTAAGCATCTGAACGCCAGTTAACTGCTGGTTTAAGCGTCTGAACGCCAGTTAACTGCTGGTTTAAGCGTCTGAACGCCAGTTAACTGCTGGTTTAAGCGTCTGAACGCCAGTTAACTGCTGGTTTAAGCGTCTGAACGCCAGTTAACTGCTGGTTTAAGCGTCTGAACGCCAGTTAACTGTTGGTTTAAGCATCTGAACGCCAGTTAACTGCTGGTGTAAGCGTCTGAACGCCAGTTAACTGCTGGTTTAAGCGTCTGAACGCCAGTTAACTGCTGGTTTAAGCATCTGAAGGCCAGTTAACTGCTGGTTTAAGCATCTGAACGCCAGTTAACTGCTGGTTTAAGCATCTGAACGCCAGTTAACTGCTGGTTTAAGCATCTGAACGCTAGTTCGCTGCTGGTTTAAGCATCTGAACTCTAGTTAACTGCTGGTTTAAGCATCTGAACGCTAGTTAACTGCTGATTTAAGCGTCTGAACGCTAGTTACTGCTGGTTTAACCGTCTGAACTCTAGGTAACTGCTGGTTTAAGCGTCTGAACGCCAGTTAGCTGCTGGTTTAAGCGTCTGAACGCCAGTTAACTGCTGGTTTAAGCGTCTGAACGCTAGTTAACTGCTGGTTTAAGCATCTGAACGCTAGTTAACTGCTGGTTTAAGCGTCTGAACGGCAGTTAACTGCTGGTTTAAGCGTCTGAACGCCAGTTAACTGCTGGTTTAAGCGTCTGAACGCTAGTTAACTGCTGGTTTAAGCATCTGAACGCCAGTTAACTGCTGGTTTAAGCATCTGAACGCCAGTTAACTGCTGGTTTAAGCGTCTGAACGCCAGTTAACTGCTGGTTTAAGCGTCTGAACGCCAGTTAACTGCTGGTTTAAGCGTCTGAACGCCAGTTAACTGCTGGTTTAAGCGTCTGAACGCCAGTTAACTGCTGGTTTAAGCGTCTGAACGCCAGTTAACTGCTGGTTTAAGCGTCTGAACGCTAGTTAACTGCTGGTTTAAGCGTCTGAACGCCAGTTAACTGCTGGTTTAAGCATCTGAACGCCAGTTAACTGCTGGTTTAAGCATCTGAACGCCAGTTAACTGCTGGTTTAAGCATCTGAACGCCAGTTAGCTGCTGGTTTAAGCATCTGAACGCCAGTTAACTGCTGGTTTAAGCGTCTGAACGCCAGTTAACTGCTGGTTTAAGCGTCTGAACGCCAGTTAACTGCTGGTTTAAGCGTCTGAACGCCAGTTAACTGCTGGTTTAAGCATCTGAACGCCAGTTAACTGCTGGTGTAAGCGTCTGAACGCCAGTTAACTGCTGGTTTAAGCATCTGAACGCCAGTTAACTGCTGGTTTAAGCATCTGAACGCCAGTTAACTGCTGGTGTAAGCGTCTGAACGCCAGTTAACTGCTGGTTTAAGCGTCTGAACGCCAGTTAACTGCTGGTTTAAGCGTCTGAACGCCAGTTAACTGCTGGTTTAAGCATCTGAACGCTAGTTAACTGCTGGTTTAAGCATCTGAACGCTAGTTAACTGCTGGTTTAAGCGTCTGAACGCCAGTTAACTGCTGGTTTAAGCATCTGAACGCTAGTTAACTGCTGGTTTAAGCGTCTGAACGCCAGTTAACTGCTGGTGTAAGCGTCTGAACGCCAGTTAGCTGCTGGTTTAAGCGTCTGAACGCCAGTTAACTGCTGGTTTAAGCATCTGAACGCTAGTTAACTGCTGGTTTAAGCATCTGAACGCTAGTTAACTGCTGGTTTAAGCGTCTGAACGCCAGTTAACTGCTGGTTTAAGCGTCTGAACGCTAGTTAACTGCTGGTTTAAGCGTCTGAACGCCAGTTAACTGCTGGTTTAAGCGTCTGAACGCCAGTTAACTGCTGGTTTAAGCATCTGAACGCCAGTTAACTGCTGGTTTAAGCGTCTGAACGCCAATTAACTGCTGGTTTAAGCATCTGAACGCCAGTTAACTGCTGGTTTAAGCGTCTGAACGCCAGTTAACTGCTGGTTTAAGCATCTGAACGCCAGTTAACTGCTGGTTTAAGCGTCTGAACGCCAGTTAACTGCTGGTTTAAGCATCTGAACGCCAGTTAACGTCTCGGTTACGTATGTAACCCTAGTTCCCTGATAGGGAACGAGACGCTGCGTCAAACGCTGCGGGAACGCCCCTGCGTTGTGCGTCATGAAGCACGTATGGAATCAGCCCAATGGAGAGATGAAACGTCATAGGCGGGTGACGTCATCGACCAGGAAACTATAAAGCACCCCAAAAACACAAGCGCATTAGCTTCTGATAGGCTTGAAGGAAGCGCTAACGGGAGTGCCGGGAGTATGGCGGAGCGACGCAGCGTCTCGTTCCCTATCAGGGAACTAGGGTTACATACGTAACCGAGACGTTCCCTTTCAAGGGAACTTCGAGCTGCGTCAAACGCTGCGGGAACGCGAATACCCACGTCGCCATAGGACCAAATGACCGTCATGTGAGACTAGCGCACAGAGGACGAGAGCACCTGTGCCCCAGGGGTAGAGCTTAAGTCTAGGTCATAGAACTTAATAAAAGTATGCGGTGAAGACCATCCAGCCGCATCACAAACATCACTCAGGGAAACCCCCGACAAAAGAGCTTTAGAAGCAGCCATACTCCTGGTAGAGTGAGCTTGGACAACCAAAGGTGAAGGCTGGCCAGCCGACTCATAAGCAAGTGAGATAGCCTCGACCACCCACTTGCTCATTCTCTGTTTAGACGCAGGACACCCTTTCCTGGGTGGCCCGAAACATACAAAAAGTTGTTCTGGTTTCCTCCACAGGGCAGCTCTGTGGACATAAGCGTCTAATGCCCTAACAGGGCAGAGTGAATTAAGTTTCTCCTGGTCCGATGACATAAATGGAGGAGGACAGAAAGCCTGCAGAACCGTAGGTCTAACGATATTAGTAGGAACCTTAGGAACATAACCTGGTCTAGGATGCAGAAAAGCTTTAACCATGCCAGGTGCAAATTCCAGGCACGAGGGTGAAACCGACAGAGCCTGCAAATCTCCGATTCTTTTTAGTGAAGAGATAGCAAGCAAAAAGATAGTCTTAAAAGTGAGAAACTTCTCGGGAACTTCTTCGATAGGTTCAAAAGGAGCTAGGGAAAGACCTTCTAATACAACGGCCAGATCCCAAGTCGGCACCCTCGTACGAACTGCTGGCCTCAGCCTCAAAGTGCCACGGAGGAAACGAGTTATAAGCGGGTGTCTCCCAAGAGAAACTCCACTGAAAGGGACGTGGTAAGCAGCTAGTGCCGCCACATACACCTTTAGTGTGGAGGGGGATAACCCTGTGGAGAAGCGCTCCTGCAGGAATTCCAGCACTGCACCCACTGGGCAGTTAACTGGGTCCTGCAGGTGTTCTCCACACCAAGAAGTGAAAAGTTTCCACTTCAAGGCATAAAGCTTCCTCGTGGATGGAGCTCTGGAGTTAAGAATGGTCTCAACAACCTCGGTTGAGAGACCGGAGTCTATGAGCTGGGCCCCCTCAGAGGCCAAGCCCACAGTTTCCACAATTCTGGGCGGGGGTGAAGTATCGTGCCCCCCGCCTGGGAGAGTAGATCCCTCCTGACCGGGAGCTCCAAAGGAGAACCGTCCAGGAGAGAAATCAGGTCCGCAAACCATACTCGGGCCGGCCAGAACGGGGCTACTAGTAGTAGACTGACCCCGTCCCGGCGGACCCTCTCCAGAACTCCTGGTAACAGAGCAATCGGGGGAAAGGCGTACAGACGTGACCTCGGCCACGGCTGCACCATAGCGTCCAACCCCAGGGGGGCTGGATGACTGATGGAGAACCACAGATGACAATGCGTGGTCTCCCTGGAAGCGAATAGGTCCACCTCGGCGCGACCGAAACTCAACCAAAGGAGCTCCACCACCTCGGGGTGGAGTCTCCATTCCCCTGGCCTCGGCCCCTGCCTCGACAGGGAGTCTGCTACCACATTCAAATACCCAGGGAGATACATTGCTCTCAGAGATAGTAGCTTCCCTTGGGACCACAGGAGGATCTGACGGGCCAACTTGTAAAGCCGGCGAGACCGCAGGCCCCCCTGATGATTTATATAAGAGACCACCGACGTGTTGTCTGATTGAACTAACACATGATGGCCTCTCAGGTCTGTTAGGAAGTGTTTCAGAGCCTGAAACACGGCCAACATCTCTAGACAATTTATGTGCCACGATAGATGATGATCCTGCCACAGACCTTGGGCTGGGCGACCACTCATGACCGCCCCCCACCCTGTGAGGGAAGCATCCGTCGTTAGCGTTATGCGACGACAAAGAGCCCCCAGCACAGGACCTTTGGATAGGAACCAAGTTTCTCTCCACATGACCAGAGCACGAAGGCAGCGCCGCGTGACTTTGAACGTGCGGAGCGGATTTCCCCTCGGGGAGAATCCCTTGGTCCTGAGCCACCACTGTAGCGGTCTCATGTACAACAGGCCGCAAGGTATAACGTTGGACGCTGCTGCCATCAGACCCAACAGTCTCTGAAACTGCTTGACAGTGAGTAGCTGGCCTAGCTTCACTTGTTTCACAGCTGAGAGAATCGAAGCGATGCGGGTCGGAGAGAGTCGCGCCCGCATCGAGACCGAATCCCAAACAACACCCAGAAAAGTGGTCTTCTGGGAAGGAGATAATACACTTTTCTTTGCGTTCAGCCTCAACCCCAACTTTCTGATATGAGCGAGGACGACATCTCGATGCCGAACCGCCATCTGCTCGGTCTGAGCTAAAATCAACCAATCGTCGATGTAATTGAGAATCCGAATGCCCTGAAGCCTCAGAGGCACTAGTGCTGCATCCATGCATTTCGTGAAAGTGCGGGGAGATAAAGCTAGGCCAAACGGAAGAACCCTGTACTGGTACGCCTCGCCCCCGAAGGCGAACCTCAGGAACTTCCTGTGTTGTGGAAGGATGGACACATGGAAGTATGCGTCCTTCAGATCTATCGTGACAAACCAGTCCTCGGACCTGATTTGAGACACGATCTGCTTGATAGTGAGCATCTTGAATTTTAGCTTCCCTACCGAGCGATTCAATATGCGCAGGTCTAAAATTGGACGCAACCCCCCATCCTTCTTTGGAACGATGAAATATCGGCTGTAATAACCTGACTCCAAACTGGGAGGAGGAACCCGTTCTATAGCCTCCTTTTGAAGGAGCGTTTTCACCTCTTGTTCCAATACCAGAGCCTGCTCGGGGCCCACCACTGTGTGCAGAACCCCTCTGAATTTTGGTGGACGACACCTGAACTGGATAGCATAACCCTTTTCTACTGTCTGCAGGACCCAATGAGATATTTTTGGAAGGCTTTTCCACTCTGCCAGAAATTCTACTAAGGGTACCAGCCTCTCGAGACTGGCCTCTGGTGTAACTTGAGCAGCAGACGCAGCGCCCTGTAACGGCGCACCGGCAGGGAACAACTGGTCTGACCGCTCTGAGACCCTCCTCAGAGGGAGCGAGCGTCCCTCGGGAAAGCGCTCGCTGGGGTCGTCTGTGCCCCGGCATAAAGGCGGGGTTGGCAGAACGAGCCCCTGAGGGCACCGAGGAGGAATGGGCACCGTAAAAAGAGGTGAACACCTTTCCGCCTCGGTGGGGACCACCCTCAGTATCCTGAACGACTTGGCGTCAGGACTTCTTCTTAGCCGAAGCCTTCTTAGCCAATATAACTGTCCTCAGATCAGTTCTACTGGTAGAAGGCTTCGGCTGAGAGTGTCGCGGCTGAGCCCACTGTCCAGCAGGGGGAGCACGAGACGCGACACTCTGCTTCTGCTGCGCTCTACGTGATGAGCTCATAGACGGCTGGGGCTGCTCCCGCCCAGCAGCCCCAGGGACATGAACTTTAAGGGGAAGAAACTTTTTAAAAGCTGCAGTTTGTTTCTTTTCTTCTTGGAATTTATCGATAACTGAATTCACAGCATCACTAAACAACCCCATGGGAGAAAGAGGAGCATCTAAAAGAAAAGCTTTTTCTCTCTCTTTAATATTAGTCTGATTTAACCACAAATGTCTTTCTGCGGCCACCAGAGCTGCCATAGAACGACCCATTAATTTGGCCGATTCTCTGGTGGCACGCAGAGATAAATCAGCAGCCTGACGCAGTTCTCGAACTACGTCAGTACTGACCTCCTCACTCTCATTCATGTCCCTTAGCAGATCAGCCTGGTATGCCTGCAAGATTGACATAGTATGCAGACATGACGCAGCCTGACCTGCTGCCGAATATGCTTTACCCACCAAAGCCGAAGTGTTTCTTAAAGGCTTGGTGGGTAATGCCGGTGCCTTAAAAGATGATGCTGCTTCGGGGGAGAGATGGCTCGCAAGCGTCTCTTCCACACGAGGCAAAGCACCATAACCATGAGCCTTGGCTCCCATAATATTAGCGTATGTTGAAGTCTGGGGACTAAACACTCTATATGACACCGGTCTTCTCCATGATTTCGACACCTCGGTGTGGAGATCATGGAAAAACGGCAGGCACCGGCGTGGAGGCTGCACACGTGACGGCAAAAATCTCTCATCCAACTTTGATTTAGAAACAGACTCCTGTCTAGTCACTGGCCATTCAATATTAAGTTTTTCAACAGCTCTTGTTAACACCTCCATAAGCTCATCACTCTCAGGAGTGTGGGGTGGCGAATCCTCCACATCTCCCTCAACACTAACAACATCAAGTTCCTCAGAACTGGATAGCTGCAGCATTGGTGCCTCAGCCTGAGCGGAAGAAACCGCAGTGCGTGCTTCCGAACCCGGGACTGAGGCACTGGATCTCACAGGTGAAGGGAGAGATAAGGCAGAGCCCGTCTCAAACCCCGCTGTGAGATCCATCTGCGATCCCCACGATAAGCGCCGCCGCTCTGCCTCGGCAGAAGCGGGACCCGAACCGCGGGGAGCGCGCACCGAACCGCTCTCCTCAAAGAGCGATCGGCGGGAGCGGAGCGTCCTTAACGGCAAACGCTCGCAATGCTCACAGTCTGCTCCCTCGAGAGCAAACTGGGCATGCTGAACTCCCAAACAAACAACACAAAGATCATGTGTATCCCCGCTCGTTAAATAACGCGAGCAGGGAGGAACACACTTTCTAAACTGCTGTTCGTCCGCCATAATCTCTCAATATATATATATATGATAAATTGTTTGTGTGGTGCAGGGTATGTAAGACAGACAATATCACACAGGGACAGATTCACATGTAGCGCGACTGAAAGCACAGAAGCTAATGCGCTTAAGTTTTTGGGGTGCTTTATAGTTTCCTGGTCGATGACGTCACCCGCCTATGACGTTTCATCTCTCCATTGGGCTGATTCCATACGTGCTTCATGACGCACAACGCAGGGGCGTTCCCGCAGCGTTTGACGCAGCTCGAAGTTCCCTTGAAAGGGAACTGCTGGTTTAAGCATCTGAACGCCAGTTAACTGCTGGTTTAAGCATCTGAACGCCAGTTAACTGCTGGTTTAAGCGTCTGAACGCCAGTTAACTGCTAGTTTAAGCGTCTGAACGCCAGTTAACTGCTGGTTTAAGCGTCTGAACGCCAGTTAACTGCTGGTTTAAGCGTCTGAACGCCAGTTAACTGCTGGTTTAAGCGTCTGAACGCCAGTTAACTGCTGGTGTAAGCATCTGAACGCCAGTTAACTGCTAGTTTAAGCATCTGAACGCCAGTTAACTGCTGGTTTAAGCGTCTGAACGCCAGTTAACTGCTGGTTTAAGCATCTGAACGCCAGTTAACTGCTGGTTTAAGCATCTGAACGCCAGTTAACTGCTAGTTTAAGCGTCTGAACGCCAGTTAACTGCTGGTTTAAGCGTCTGAACGCCAGTTAACTGCTGGTTTAAGCGTCTGAACGCCAGTTAACTGCTGGTTTAAGCGTATGAACGCCAGTTAACTGCTGGTTTAAGCGTCTGAACGCCAGTTAACTGCTGGTTTAAGCGTCTGAACGCCAGTTAACTGCTGGTTTAAGCATCTGAACGCCAGTTAACTAGTGGTTTAAGCGTCTGAACGCCAGTTAACTGCTGGTTTAAGCGTCTGAACGCCAGTTAACTGCTGGTTTAAGCATCTGAACGCCAGTTAACTGCTGGTTTAAGCATCTGAACGCCAGTTAACTGCTGGTTTAAGCATCTGAACGCTAGTTAACTGCTGGTTTAAGCGTCTGAACGCCAGTTAACTGCTGGTTTAAGCGTCTGAACGCCAGTTAACTGCTGGTTTAAGCGTCTGAACGCCAGTTAACTGCTGGTTTAAGCGTCTGAACGCCAGTTAACTGCTGGTTTAAGCATCTGAACGCTAGTTAGCTGCTGGTTTAAGCATCTGAACGCTAGTTAACTGCTGGTTTAAGCGTCTGAACGCCAGTTAACTGCTGGTTTAAGCGTCTGAACGCCAGTTAACTGCTGGTTTAAGCGTCTGAACGCCAGTTAACTGCTGGTTTAAGCATCTGAACGCCAGTTAACTGCTGGTTTAAGCATCTGAACGCCAGTTAACTGCTGGTTTAAGCGTCTGAACGCCAGTTAACTGCTGGTTTAAGCGTCTGAACGCCAGTTAACTGCTGGTTTAAGCATCTGAACGCCAGTTAACTGCTGGTTTAAGCGTCTGAACGCCAGTTAACTGCTGGTTTAAGCGTCTGAACGCCAGTTAACTGCTGGTTTAAGCGTCTGAACGCCAGTTAACTGCTGGTTTAAGCGTCTGAACGCCAGTTAACTGCTGGTTTAAGCGTCTGAACGCCAGTTAACTGTTGGTTTAAGCATCTGAACGCCAGTTAACTGCTGGTGTAAGCGTCTGAACGCCAGTTAACTGCTGGTTTAAGCGTCTGAACGCCAGTTAACTGCTGGTTTAAGCATCTGAAGGCCAGTTAACTGCTGGTTTAAGCATCTGAACGCCAGTTAACTGCTGGTTTAAGCATCTGAACGCCAGTTAACTGCTGGTTTAAGCATCTGAACGCTAGTTCGCTGCTGGTTTAAGCATCTGAACTCTAGTTAACTGCTGGTTTAAGCATCTGAACGCTAGTTAACTGCTGATTTAAGCGTCTGAACGCTAGTTACTGCTGGTTTAACCGTCTGAACTCTAGGTAACTGCTGGTTTAAGCGTCTGAACGCCAGTTAGCTGCTGGTTTAAGCGTCTGAACGCCAGTTAACTGCTGGTTTAAGCGTCTGAACGCTAGTTAACTGCTGGTTTAAGCATCTGAACGCTAGTTAACTGCTGGTTTAAGCGTCTGAACGGCAGTTAACTGCTGGTTTAAGCGTCTGAACGCCAGTTAACTGCTGGTTTAAGCGTCTGAACGCTAGTTAACTGCTGGTTTAAGCATCTGAACGCCAGTTAACTGCTGGTTTAAGCATCTGAACGCCAGTTAACTGCTGGTTTAAGCGTCTGAACGCCAGTTAACTGCTGGTTTAAGCGTCTGAACGCCAGTTAACTGCTGGTTTAAGCGTCTGAACGCCAGTTAACTGCTGGTTTAAGCGTCTGAACGCCAGTTAACTGCTGGTTTAAGCGTCTGAACGCCAGTTAACTGCTGGTTTAAGCGTCTGAACGCTAGTTAACTGCTGGTTTAAGCGTCTGAACGCCAGTTAACTGCTGGTTTAAGCATCTGAACGCCAGTTAACTGCTGGTTTAAGCATCTGAACGCCAGTTAACTGCTGGTTTAAGCATCTGAACGCCAGTTAGCTGCTGGTTTAAGCATCTGAACGCCAGTTAACTGCTGGTTTAAGCGTCTGAACGCCAGTTAACTGCTGGTTTAAGCGTCTGAACGCCAGTTAACTGCTGGTTTAAGCGTCTGAACGCCAGTTAACTGCTGGTTTAAGCATCTGAACGCCAGTTAACTGCTGGTGTAAGCGTCTGAACGCCAGTTAACTGCTGGTTTAAGCATCTGAACGCCAGTTAACTGCTGGTTTAAGCATCTGAACGCCAGTTAACTGCTGGTGTAAGCGTCTGAACGCCAGTTAACTGCTGGTTTAAGCATCTGAACGCCAGTTAACTGCTGGTGTAAGCGTCTGAACGCCAGTTAACTGCTGGTTTAAGCATCTGAACGCCAGTTAACTGCTGGTTTAAGCATCTGAACGCCAGTTAACTGCTGGTTTAAGCATCTGAACGCCAGTTAGCTGCTGGTTTAAGCATCTGAACGCCAGTTAACTGCTGGTTTAAGCGTCTGAACGCCAGTTAACTGCTGGTTTAAGCGTCTGAACGCCAGTTAACTGCTGGTTTAAGCGTCTGAACGCCAGTTAACTGCTGGTGTAAGCGTCTGAACGCCAGTTAACTGCTGGTTTAAGCATCTGAACGCCAGTTAACTGCTGGTTTAAGCGTCTGAACGCTAGTTAACTGCTGGTTTAAGCATCTGAACGCTAGTTAACTGCTGGTTTAAGCGTCTGAACGCCAGTTAACTGCTGGTTTAAGCGTCTGAACGCCAGTTAACTGCTGGTTTAAGCATCTGAACGCCAGTTAACTGCTGGTTTAAGCGTCTGAACGCCAGTTAACTGCTGGTTTAAGCATCTGAACGCCAGTTAACTGCTGGTTTAAGCATCTGAACGCCAGTTAACTGCTGGTTTAAGCATCTGAACGCCAGTTAGCTGCTGGTTTAAGCATCTGAACGCCAGTTAACTGCTGGTTTAAGCGTCTGAACGCCAGTTAACTGCTGGTTTAAGCGTCTGAACGCCAGTTAACTGCTGGTTTAAGCGTCTGAACGCCAGTTAACTGCTGGTGTAAGCGTCTGAACGCCAGTTAACTGCTGGTTTAAGCATCTGAACGCCAGTTAACTGCTGGTTTAAGCATCTGAACGCCAGTTAACTGCTGGTGTAAGCGTCTGAACGCCAGTTAACTGCTGGTTTAAGCATCTGAACGCCAGTTAACTGCTGGTGTAAGCGTCTGAACGCCAGTTAACTGCTGGTTTAAGCATCTGAACGCCAGTTAACTGCTGGTTTAAGCATCTGAACGCCAGTTAACTGCTGGTTTAAGCATCTGAACGCTAGTTAGCTGCTGGTTTAAGCATCTGAACTCTAGTTAACTGCTGGTTTAAGCGTCTGAACGCTAGGTAACTGCTGGTTTAAGCGTCTGAACGCTAGTTAACTGCTGGTTTAACCGTCTGAACGCTAGGTAACTGCTGATTTAAGCGTCTGAACGCTAGGTAACTGCTGGTTTAAGCGTCTGAACGCTAGTTAACTGCTGGTTTAACCGTCTGAACGCTAGGTAACTGCTGGTTTAAGCGTCTGAACGCTAGGTAACTGCTGGTTTAAGCATCTGAACTCTAGGTAACTGCTGGTTTAAGCATCTGAACGCTAGTTAACTGCTGGTTTAACCGTCTGAACGCTAGTTAACTGCTGATTTAAGCGTCTGAACGCTAGTTAACAGCTGGTTTAACCGTCTGAACGCCAGTTAACTGCTGGTTTAAGCATCTGAACGCTAGTTAACTGCTGGTTTAGGCGTCTGAACGCTAGTTAACTGCTGATTTAAGCGTCTGAACGCTAGTTAACTGCTGGTTTAACCGTCTGAACGCTAGGTAACTGCTGGTTTAAGCATCTGAACGCTAGGTAACTGCTGGTTTAAGCGTCTGAACGCTAGGTAACTGCTGGTTGAAGCATCTGAACGCTAGTTAACTGCTGGTTTAGGTGTCTGAACGCTAGCTAACTGCTGGTTTAAGCATCTGAACGCTAGTTAACTGCTGGTTTAGGTGTCTGAACGCTAGCTAACTGCTGGTTTAGGCGTCTGAACGCTAGTTAACTGCTGGTTTAGAGTAAGAGCGTTTGATTTAGCTTGTTTTGTCTTATTTTAAAGAATTTTCGGTCATCCCGAGGCCTGAACAGTGACAGATCTCCACAGAGATGTACTGAGAATCATGGGAAGAGCAAACCTCTATGATATAGTCCTTTCCATCTTTGCCGTGGACGGCTTTGACAGCGCAGATGTCCAGACCACCAAACATCTCCGAGCACGAGTCCACCCACGCACGGTACCTACACACACACACACACACACACACACACAGAACATCATGATCTGAGCGTCACACACCTGCTGGGGTCAGTGTGATGTGTTTGAGTGACACCTGTCAGTCATGGCGATCTGCTCCAGCATGGCTGAACCTGTGTTGGCCTTCCAGTTTCCAGAAATGGACGTCCTCCTGAAACAAACCATAATTTTTTCAGTAAACAAGAATGAATATTTTCAGTAATTTTGATCAGTAAATGTATCTTGATTTAAGAATGTTCAGATATTTCTGCTGGATTAAAATAAACCCCAGTGCAGGTTCTCACATGTAGGCTTTGTAGTTTGTGCCGATCTTCTGGATGCGGATGTCGTACTTCGAGGCGACGAAGGGTTCGGTCGTGGCGTAGGTTTTAGCGATCGCAACCACACTGGTGATGTCCTGGAAGTCATTCGCCGTCTCCACCTTTACCTGGAGAAACACACAAGCTCCTTTTATCTCATTCATACTATGTTAGTACAGTGATTTAAAACTATACACACAGTCACACACACACACACACACACACACACAAAGGAATGGCTTCAGCCTCACATGAGAGTAAAATACAGTTTTCTACTATCGTTTTCAAAAAAAACGCTGGTTTATTTTAAACTAACTCACTGATAAACTTCTGGAGGCACTTCCTGTGCTTCAGGAAATCACTGACAATGACGAGACATGAACATGAACATGAATGTGACCCCGTGACCCCTGTGACCCTGTGACCCTGTGACTGTTCTAGTGATGAGTCACAATGACTTTCAGCAAATTCATTTCACTCTTCTAGAACATTGTGATGCGGAAAACCCCATCATGCCCTCCACCCAGACCTCACACACACACACACACACACACAGACAGACATCTGAGATCATGAGAGCGACTGACCTCCACCCACTCACACACACACACACACACACACACACTCACTGTACACACACACATACTCACTGTACACACACACACATACACACACACACACACACATCTGAGATCATGAGAGCGACTGACCTCCACCCACTCTCTCACCCACACACACACACACTGTACATAAACACACACACTGTACATAAACACACACACAGTACATAAACACAAACACAGTACATAAACACAAAAACGCACACAAACTAATGCACACACACTGTACATAAACATGCACACACACACACATCTGAGATCATGAGAGCGACTGACCTCCACCCACTCACTCACACACACACTGTACATAAACACACACACAGTAAATAAACATGCAAACACACACACACACACACACACACACACACACTGTACATAAACACACACACACACACAC
Organism: Tiaroga cobitis; assembly: GCA_030578255.1. Classification (NCBI taxonomy): domain Eukaryota; kingdom Metazoa; phylum Chordata; class Actinopteri; order Cypriniformes; family Leuciscidae; genus Tiaroga; species Tiaroga cobitis. Next base: position 338,391 of record JAROOI010000076.1, read on the forward strand.
ACACACACACTGTACATAAACACACACACCCACCCACTCACACACACACTGTGCATAAACACACACACAGTAAATAAACATGCAAACACACACACACACACACACACACACTGTACATAAACACACACACACACACACTGTACATAAACACAGACACTTACTCATACACACACACTGTACATACACACACACACACACACACACACACTCATACACACACACTGTACATATACACACACAGACACACACACACACTCACTCATACACACACACACTGTACATACAAGAGAAGCACAAACAGAGCTTCACAGATGGACCAATCAGAGGGCAGTATGGGATGACATCATCAGGATCATACCTTTCCCATGCCGGCATAGGCGTGTCCCATCTTCACCACCACTGGGAATGTAGCTGTGGGCAGCTGGAAGAGAGGACGACACACACACACACACACAGATGTATTTTAGGGTAATGTTGGTTTTATCCTGACTGAAATGTTCTGGGAACGGGATGTGAGGAGACCGCTGTGTTTGGGAAAACAAATCCTGACCAAAGACAGACGCCCAGTGATTCCTGCAGGGAACATGCAAACACACACACGTGATCAACCAGATCTGATCACATGATCCTAGAGTCAGTCTGAATCACCTGTAGAATCGGTTCAGGAGTCACTTATCTGAGGCTTTATGATCTAAGGTCAGTCTGAATCACCTGTAGAATCGGTTCAGGAGTCGCTTATCTGAGGCTTTATGATCTAAGGTCAGTCTGAATCACCTGTAGAATCGGTTCAGGAGTCGTTTATCTGATGCTTTATGATCTAAGGTCAGTCTGAATCACCTGTAGAATCGGTTCAGGAGTCGCTTATCTGAGGCTTTATGATCTAAGGTCAGTCTGAATCACCTGTAGAATCGGTTCAGGAGTCGCTTATCTGAGGCTTTATGATCTGAGGTCAGTCTGAATCACCTGTAGAATCGGTTCAGGAGTCGCTTATCTGAGGCTTTATGATCTAAGGTCAGTCTGAATCACCTGTAGAATCGGTTCAGGAGTCGCTTATCTGAGGCTTTATGATCTGAGGTCAGTCTGAATCACCTGTAGAATCGGTTCAGGAGTCGCTTATCTGAGGCTTTATGATCTAAGGTCAGTCTGAATCACCTGTAGAATCGGTTCAGGAGTCGCTTATCTGAGGCTTTATGATCTGAGGTCAGTCTGAATCACCTGTAGAATCGGTTCAGGAGTCGCTTATCTGAGGCTTTATGATCTGAGGTCAGTCTGAATCACCTGTAGAATCGGTTCAGGAGTCGTTTATCTGAGGCTTTATGATCTGAGGTCAGTCTGAATCACCTGTAGAATCGGTTCAGGAGTCGTTTATCTGATGCTTTATGATCTGAGGTCAGTCTGAATCACCTGTAGAATCGGTTCAGGAGTCGCTTATCTGAGGCTTTATGATCTGAGGTCAGTCTGAATCACCTGTAGAATCGGTTCAGGAGTCACTTATCTGAGGCTTTATGATCTAAGGTCAGTCTGAATCACCTGTAGAATCGGTTCAGGAGTCGCTTATCTGAGGCTTTATGATCTAAGGTCAGTCTGAATCACCTGTAGAATCGGTTCAGGAGTCGTTTATCTGATGCTTTATGATCTAAGGTCAGTCTGAATCACCTGTAGAATCGGTTCAGGAGTCGCTTATCTGAGGCTTTATGATCTAAGGTCAGTCTGAATCACCTGTAGAATCGGTTCAGGAGTCGCTTATCTGAGGCTTTATGATCTGAGGTCAGTCTGAATCACCTGTAGAATCGGTTCAGGAGTCGCTTATCTGAGGCTTTATGATCTAAGGTCAGTCTGAATCACCTGTAGAATCGGTTCAGGAGTCGCTTATCTGAGGCTTTATGATCTGAGGTCAGTCTGAATCACCTGTAGAATCGGTTCAGGAGTCGCTTATCTGAGGCTTTATGATCTAAGGTCAGTCTGAATCACCTGTAGAATCGGTTCAGGAGTCGCTTATCTGAGGCTTTATGATCTGAGGTCAGTCTGAATCACCTGTAGAATCGGTTCAGGAGTCGCTTATCTGAGGCTTTATGATCTAAGGTCAGTCTGAATCACCTGTAGAATCGGTTCAGGAGTCGTTTATCTGAGGCTTTATGATCTGAGGTCAGTCTGAATCACCTGTAGAATCGGTTCAGGAGTCGTTTATCTGATGCTTTATGATCTGAGGTCAGTCTGAATCACCTGTAGAATCGGTTCAGGAGTCGCTTATCTGAGGCTTTATGATCTAAGGTCAGTCTGAATCACCTGTAGAATCGGTTCAGGAGTCGCTTATCTGAGGCTTTATGATCTGAGGTCAGTCTGAATCACCTGTAGAATCGGTTCAGGAGTCGCTTATCTGAGGCTTTATGATCTAAGGTCAGTCTGAATCACCTGTAGAATCGGTTCAGGAGTCGTTTATCTGATGCTTTATGATCTGAGGTCAGTCTGAATCACCTGTAGAATCGGTTCAGGAGTCGCTTATCTGAGGCTTTATGATCTAAGGTCAGTCTGAATCACCTGTAGAATCGGTTCAGGAGTTGTTTATCTGAGGCTTTATAATCTAAGGTCAGTCTGAATCACCTGTAGAATCGGTTCAGGAGTCGCTTATCTGAGGCTTTATGATCTAAGGTCAGTCTGAATCACCTGTAGAATCGGTTCAAGAGTCGCTTATCTGAGGCTTTATGATCTAAGGTCAGTCTGAATCACCTGTAGAATCGGTTCAAGAGTCGCTTATCTGAGGCTTTATGATCTAAGGTCAGTCTGAATCACCTGTAGAATCGGTTCAGGAGTCGTTTATCTGAGGCTTTATGATCTAAGGTCAGTCTGAATCACCTGTAGAATCGGTTCAGGAGTCGCTTATCTGAGGCTTTATGATCTGAGGTCAGTCTGAATCACCTGTAGAATCGGTTCAGGAGTCGTTTATCTGATGCTTTATGATCTAAGGTCAGTCTGAATCACCTGTAAAATCTGTTCAGGAGTCGTTTATCTGATGCTTTATGATCTGAGGTCAGTCTGAATCACCTGTAGAATCGGTTCAGGAGTCGTTTATCTGATGCTTTATGATCTGAGGTCAGTCTGAATCACCTGTAGAATCGGTTCAGGAGTCGCTTATCTGAGGCTTTATGATCTAAGGTCAGTCTGAATCACCTGTAGAATCGGTTCAGGAGTCGTTTATCTGAGGCTTTATGATCTGAGGTCAGTCTGAATCACCTGTAGAATCGGTTCAGGAGTCGCTTATCTGAGGCTTTATGATCTGAGGTCAGTCTGAATCACCTGTAGAATCGGTTCAGGAGTCGCTTATCTGATGCTTTATGATCTAAGGTCAGTCTGAATCACCTGTAGAATCGGTTCAGGAGTCGTTTATCTGAGGCTTTATGATCTGAGGTCAGTCTGAATCACCTGTAGAATCGGTTCAGGAGTCGTTTATCTGATGCTTTATGATCTGAGGTCAGTCTGAATCACCTGTAGAATCGGTTCAGGAGTCGTTTATCTGATGCTTTATGATCTGAGGTCAGTCTGAATCACCAGTAGAATCGGTTCAGGAGTCGTTTATCTGAGGCTTTATGATCTGAGGTCAGTCTGAATCACCAGTAGAATCGGTTCAGGAGTCGTTTATCTGATGCTTTATGATCTGAGGTCAGTCTGAATCACCAGTAGAATCGGTTCAGGAGTCGCTTATCTGAGGCTTTATGATCTAAGGTCAGTCTGAATCACCTGTAGAATCGGTTCAGGAGTCGCTTATCTGAGGCTTTATGATCTGAGGTCAGTCTGAATCACCTGTAGAATCGGTTCAGGAGTCGCTTATCTGAGGCTTTATGATCTGAGGTCAGTCTGAATCACCTGTAGAATCGGTTCAAGAGTCGCTTATCTGAGGCTTTATGATCTGAGGTCAGTCTGAATCACCTGTAGAATCGGTTCAGGAGTCGCTTATCTGAGGCTTTATGATCTGAGGTCAGTGGAAAGAGCTGAAGCTGAAAGATAAACTCAATTCTCTTTTAAAACTGACGAGAGTGATTCTGCTGTTTCGTAACGCAGATAAAAGATGTTATCAGTGAATGTTTCCTCACAGGAGTGAAAACGTTAAAAAAA
>JAROOI010000076.1:345000-380000 GCA_030578255.1 Tiaroga cobitis
CCCCCCCCCCCCCCCCCCATCCCCCTCCTGAAGGATAACACACCACAGTAAGCAGAGTTTGTGAAGGGTTTGTTTCGAGTGTGTGTGTGTCTCCCGATGGACTCTGTAACATCAGAAACATTTCCTCTGACTCACGGACTCCGTTCGGGAGAACAAATATAGACACACACTCATCCCAACATCCCAGCAGGGTTGGGGAAACTTACGTTTACTGAGCGCTTTAAGGGTGTTCTGTTAGAGCCGTGTCGTGTAGCGGCCCCTAAGTTAATAACTAATGATCTTTACAACGGAAGTGAATCAATCAAAACTAACTTTATCTGGACAATAACTTTATTCTAGAGCTGCTGTAAAGCCTAAACACTCTGTGTTACTGTAATCTCCTGTTAAGTTATTGTTGGTTTAACGTAATAAAGAAAGTTACCTGGTTGTCTTAAAAGAGTTCGCTGAAAGTAAATGTTGAATTTGAGTTGGTACAATGAAGGAGATTGGTTTAATTAACATACACTCAAAATATTATGTTTTCTGAACCACATTAATTATCTAAGTTGATTTGACAAAAGATAAAAAGTTGTGATAAATCATTAAAATAATTGTTTACAGTGACTGTGAAGCTGTTTCGAAACAATCAATATAGTTAAAAGCGCTGTATAAGCGAAGGTGACTTTTAAAAGTAATGCATTACAATATTGCGTTACTCCCCAAAAAAGTAACTTAATTACTTTTTATGAAGTAATGCGTTACACTGCTTTTGCATTACTTTGGCTTGCTTGTTTGTTTTTTAATAACAACAAAAAAGTTATATTTTTAGCAAATGTTTCACATTTACAGTACAGTAGGCCGTACGGTAGGGCGTACATTAGAGCGAATAGTAGAGCGCACAGTAGAGCGTACAATAGAGTGAACAGTAGAGCGTACAGTGAAGCGTACAGCAGGGCGTACAGTAGAGCGAATAGTAGAGCGTACAGTGAAGCGTACAGCAGGGCGTACAGTAGAGCGAATAGTAGAGCGTACAGTGAAGCGTACAGCAGGGCGTACAGTAGAGCGAATAGTAGAGCGTACAGTGAAGCGTACAGCAGGGCGTACAGTAGAGCGAATAGTAGAGCGTACAGTGAAGCGTACAGCAGGGCGTACAGTAGAGCGAATAGTAGAGCGTACAGTGAAGCGTACAGCAGGGCGTACAGTAGAGCGAATAGTAGAGCGTACAGTGAAGCGTACAGCAGGGCGTACGGTAGGGCGTACAGTAGAGCGAGCAGTGGAGCCTACAGCAGGGTGTACAGTAGAGCGAACAGTGGAGCGTACAGTAGAGCGTAGAGTAGAGTGTACAGTGGAACGTACAGTAGAGCGAACAGTGGAGCGAACAGTGGAGCGTACAGTGGAGCGTACAGTGGAGCGTACAGTAGAGCGTACAGTGGGGCGTACAGTGGAGCGCACAGTGGGGTGTACAGTAGGGTGTACAGTAGAGCGTACAGTAGAGCGTACAGTGGAGTGTACAGTAGAGCGCACAGTAGAGCGTACAGTGGAGTGTACAGTAGAGCGCACAGTAGAGCGTACAGTAGAGTGTACAGTGGAGTGTACAGTGGGGTGTACAGTAGAGTGTACAGTGGGGTGTACAGTAGAGTGTACAGTGGGGTGTACAGTAGAGCGTACAGTGGGGTGTACAGTAGAGTGTACAGTAGGGTGTACAGTAGAGTGTACAGTGGGGTGTACAGTAGAGTGTACAGTGGAGTGTGCAGTAGAGTGTACAGTGGGGTGTACAGTAGAGTGTACAGTGGGGTGTACAGTAGAGTGTACAGTGGAGTGTGCAGTAGAGTGTACAGTGGGGTGTACAGTAGAGTGTACAGTGGGGTGTACAGTAGAGTGTACAGTGGGGTGTACAGTAGATGTACAGTGGGGTGTACAGTGGAGTGTACAGTGGGGTGTACAGTAGGGCGTACAGTGGGGTGTACAGTAGAGCGTACAGTGGGGTGTACAGTAGAGCGTACAGTGGGGTGTACAGTGGGGTGTACAGTGGAGTGTACAGTGGGGTGTACAGTAGAGTGTACAGTGGGGTGTACAGTAGAGCGTACAGTGGGGTGTACAGTAGAGCGTACAGTGGGGTGTACAGTAGAGTGTACAGTGGGGTGTACAGTAGAGCGTACAGTGGGGTGTACAGTAGAGCGTACAGTGGGGTGTACAGTAGAGTGTACAGTGGGGTGTACAGTAGAGTGTACAGTGGGGTGTACAGTAGAGCGTACAGTGGGGTGTACAGTTGAGCGTACAGTGGGGTGTACAGTAGAGCGTACAGTGGGGTGTACAGTGGAGTGTACAGTGGGGTGTACAGTAGAGTGTACAGTGGGGTGTACAGTAGGGCGTACAGTGGGGTGTACAGTTGAGTGTACAGTGGGGTGTACAGTAGAGCGTACAGTGGGGTGTACAGTAGGGCGTACAGTGGGGTGTACAGTTGAGTGTACAGTGGGGTGTACAGTAGAGCGTACAGTGGGGTGTACAGTAGAGTGTACAGTGGAGTGTGCAGTAGAGTGTACAGTGGGGTGTACAGTAGAGCGTACAGTGGGGTGTACAGTAGAGTGTACAGTGGGGTGTACAGTAGAGTGTACAGTGGGGTGTACAGTAGAGTGTACAGTGGAGTGTGCAGTAGAGTGTACAGTGGGGTGTACAGTAGAGTGTACAGTAGGGTGTACAGTAGAGTGTACAGTGGGGTGTACAGTAGAGTGTACAGTGGGGTGTACAGTAGGGCGTACAGTGGGGTGTACAGTAGAGTGTACAGTGGGGTGTAGAGTAGGGCGTACAGTGGGGTGTACAGTAGAGTGTACAGTGGGGTGTACAGTAGAGCGGCTGAGATGTCGCCCAAACACACGAGATTAGGATCATTACGGCTAATTCGTGAGTATTTATGGAGGATTATGGGATTCTTAGGAGCAGATTTGTAGTTTTCCATCCCAGAAGCTCTGAGTAACTGAGTCAACACATGAAGAATGTTCAGTTCAGTCCGAGAAACCAGACCCATCTGGCATAATCGCATTGACATATTTGCAAAATGATGAAATAGTGAGTATGAATAGCGTCTACTATTGAGCGAGTCGTCACGCAATGCAAATGCAATTTATACCACAAGGAAAACATGAGCGAAGTGAAGAAGAACGTGCATCTCAGCCTCATGATCATAAACACAACAGCGTATTAATGCTGAATATAAAACACCATCATAAAAACTGGAAACAAAATATGGATTTGTTTTGATAACATGTTTTATATTTGAATACTCTTTTATGAATGCTTTTCTTTTATATTGTTGTATTTCTCTTTTATTTTTTCTTATTTTTGTGATGCGCTTTAAGATGTAACTTTTAAAGGCGCTATAGAAAATAAAGTTTATTATTAATATCACAGTATTTAATAACTTTTGTTAATGTTAACTGTTCATAATTATAGTTCAGGTTTATAATTAACACCAATAAATGCATGTTAAATAGTGTTAACAAATGGAAAGTGTTTCCAACTAAATTACTTTGATTTTTGGTTAAGTATTTGTTAACGTTTTTATTCATTTGAGTTAATCTGTTCATATTGTTCATGTTATAATTAACATTAATAAATGCATGTTAACTAATGTTAACAAATGGAAAGTAAGTAAAGTTTATTTATAGAGCGCTTTTCACAGATAAAATCACAAAGTGCTTTACAAAGTGCAACCAAAAAAATAAAACAATATACGATCAAGAAAAATATTTAATTTAAAAGAGCCCAAAATAAAACCCAGTCAACTAAAAGCTTGTTTAAATAACAGAGTTGGCTTTTAAGAGAAGCGTAATCGTCCTACATCTAAACGTGAGGAAATTAAAGCACGGATAACCATCTCAAGATCAGAGTCCCATAAAAGTGCAATTTTGCAATGTTTCTCAGATGATAAAAAACAATTTCTGACCAAAAGTCTAGAACGGCAGAGACACTGACTGGTCAAACCAGACGCCGAGATTCCCGAACACAGAAGGATTGATGGGAGTCTGTTGTCATCGCAATTACATTTATTTGATTTTTGGTTACCACATAATTTCAATACTTCCATTCGTGTGATTCCACAGTTTCATTGACTTTATTATTCATATGTTCTATGCAGTAGAATAATAAAGAAAGAGGAGGAGTGTTCAGACAAACTGGTATTGCAGATCTCAACACAAGTGAGTCACTGAGGTTATAGAGAAAGCCACAGTCTCGTAACATGTTCCTCATCCTCTCTCTCTCTCTCTCTCTCTCTCTCTCTCTCTCTCTCTCTCTCTCTCTCTCGCAGTGGAGGCGCGTGCCCGCGGTAGGAGAGCCCACAACACGGGCGAGGGGAAAAAAACAGAGAATCTTTATGAAGTCACTTGCATTACGTCATGCGCCTGTAATGTTAATGGCGCGCGCTGTGATTGGTCGACGGCTGCAGTGCTCGCGCGTGACGTCACCGCGCGCGCACTATATGTACCTCTCGCCTGGAAGCGCGCTGACAGAAAGTGTGATTATTAATCTTCAGCATGAAGCCTTGTGTAGTGCTCGTGTTCCTCCTGTTCGCTCTCGTGTTTCTGATGAACCAGGCGTCGGACGCGTGTTCATGCTCGATGTCTCATCCACAGGACGCGTACTGCAACTCCGACATCGGTAAGTGTGTGTGTGAGCAGCGAGTTATTCATAATACAGCACTGTCAGATGCATATTATGTAACAGTCAGCGCATATTTACTCAACATCAGCGCGCGCAGATGTTCTTCACCCGCGCGCGTCCGTTCTCCTGTAGCGTTGTGTTATAACGCCTCACCATCATAAGATAAAAAACGGATCTAATAGCGTTTAAACTCAAGTGCGTCATTGCGCGTTTACACGCAAACACGAGAAGCGGAAAGTTTTTGCGGTATCCATGGCAACAAACGCGAACGCCGAATGCAACTCAAAATGTTGTTTTTCACACTTTTCCCTCGTATTTGATAAATAAGTGATCCTAAAATATACTACTACTTGGATGTTTTTGGATTTTCTAAAACGTTTAACGTGCCGTAATGGATCAATACAGTGATGTTTAAAGAGCTAACTATATACTGGCGAACACATGAGCGCGCAATATGAACGCAAACTGCTAAATTGCGCGTGTCTGATTATCCAAACTATCAACAACAAGCGGAATATGAGTGAAGCTCACTATATATGGATATTACGCTTTCTTTACAACGAGAAGGAACTCAACACTTCATATTCTGGGCTCATCAGTGCGAATGGATCGTAAGGATCTGAGATTTGGTCCATCTGAAGTGATTTCTATGTTAATATGTTGGAATATCTGTGATGTTTTCATAAGGGTTTAATGAAGATGATGAGGTCTAGTTCACCGCAGTAATACATCTCAATCACTGCAGCACAAATGATAGAAACTAGCAGAGAACATTAACCCTGAGATCAGGGCTTCTCTGATTTAAAAATAATTTAACGAATAAAATAATTTAAATCAGTTCACACCATTAACGAAACTATAATGATAACTATATTAGCGTTATTGTTCTGTTTATTATAAGATGTCTGTCTCTTTAAATCCTCGCACTCTTTAAAGCAAGATGGGTTCTGATTGGCCGTCAGTGTTTCTATTGTTCATTCTGATTGGCTTTCAGAATTTTTATCGTTCGTCACCTGGAAAGAATCGTTCTGAAAGTGATTCCAGCGATATCGTTCCTCTGTGATGTTATCGTTATAGTTGTGGTGTTACTCTGCTATTCTCTAAGAGTTAAGCCTCGTTCACACCAATAACGGAAACTATAATAATAACGATAATTATGTTAGCCTCACAACAGCGGACGATATAGTTCTGTTTATTGTAAGCGCTGCAGTTTTGTCGTCTGTCACTTTAAATGCTCGCGCTCAGTGTTTTTAGCGTTCATTCTGATTGGCTGTCAGTGTTAGCGTTCATTCTGATTGGCTGTCAGTGTTAGCGTTCATTCTGATTGGCTGTCAGTTTTTAGCGCTCATTCTGATTGGCTGTCGTGTTTTTAGCGTTCATTCCGATTGGCTGTCAGTGTTTTTGTCGTTCATTCCGATTGGCTGTCAGTGTTGTAGGCGTTCATTCTGATTGGCTGTCAGTGTTTTTGCCGTTCATTCCGATTGGCTGTCAGTGTTTTTGCCGTTCATTCTGATTGGCTGTCAGTGTTTTTGCCGTTCATTCCGGTTGGCTGTCAGTGTTTTTGCCGTTCATTCTGATTGGCTGTCAGTGTTTTTGCCGTTCATTCTGATTGGCTGTCAGTGTTTTTGCCGTTCATTCCGATTGGCTGTCAGTGTTTTTGCCGTTCATTCTGATTGGCTGTCAGTGTTTTTGCCGTTCATTCTGATTGGCTGTCAGTTTTTAGCGCTCATTCTGATTGGCTGTCGTGTTTTTAGCGTTCATTCCGATTGGCTGTCAGTGTTTTTGTCGTTCATTCCGATTGGCTGTCAGTGTTGTAGGCGTTCATTCTGATTGGCTGTCAGTGTTTTTGCCGTTCATTCCGATTGGCTGTCAGTGTTTTTGCCGTTCATTCCGATTGGCTGTCAGTGTTTTTGCCGTTCATTCTGATTGGCTGTCAGTGTTTTTGCCGTTCATTCCGATTGGCTGTCAGTGTTTTTGCCGTTCATTCCGATTAGCTGTCAGTGTTTTTGCCGTTCATTCCGATTGGCTGTCAGTGTTTTTAGCGTTCATTCCGATTGGCTGTCAGTATTTTTAGCGTACATCAGCAAAAAATCGCTCCGAAAGTGATTCCAGCGATATCGTTCCTCTGTCATTATAATGATGCAGATTTCACCATTCTGACAGAATTACAACGATTAATAAAACGTATATAGTTAACGTTCATTGGTCCGAACGGGCCTTTAATCATCCCATAACAATAAAAATGTATCTATTTCAAGATACAAGATACAATTTTACACTATTAAAAACTAGGTAACTGTTTAGAAGTATTGATTTTTCTCAGATTTGGACACAATATAATGAACTTTCTGGTCAAAATGTAATAACTTCCCTCAGTTATCAATCACCTTTCAAATAGAATAAAATCGGCTTTTTTTACCAGCGTTTCATGTTGACGTTAGCGTGTCCTGCTACGTTTAACGGGTTTCAAGGTCCCGCTCGGATGAAATGGGAGCCGGACTGTCTGGTTAAGAGGCCACGTATGACTTGCATACTGATGATGTGTTTGTGGATAAACTAGATATTGAGATGTCCCATAAAATGTGACTTTGGCTTTGTGCTGGTGTTCATAGTGTATGAAAGGCAGAGACTGTGGCTATTGTGAGCGTGTCTGAATCGGTGGCGGGACGCCAGGCGCACAGATTTCCTCCAGAACTACAGAATGCAGGAGGCTTTGCTCTCCGCTGCCATGTGTAACATATTTCCAGAGGCATCAGATGGAGCAAAGGCTTCTGGGTAACAAAGAGCTGCAGAGAATAATGGAGCATGCGCTTTAAATCTACATGAGGCGAGAAACTGTGCAATTAATGCACCGAAATCAGTGAATGAAACAGAAATAAACATAACATTTCTGCAATAATCAATTAATTTTTAATAATCAACAAACTGAGTTGTATCCAAACGTTTAAATTGCACATTAGAACGATGTTTTACTTTAAAAAGATATAATTATGTTTCAAAAATAACATTTCTGTAATAATCAGGTTGTATCCAAACATTTAAACTGCACATAATGCCGTTTTTAATGATATTAGCGTTTGGAAAACCAAAACCGAATATATAATATGAACATTAAAACAGTGGCTGTAATAAAAACGTCAGATCAATTCAAATGTACAAATGAAAAGGGAAAAAAAAAGAAGTTTTTCAAAGCTGTAAATAAAACTGTTTTTTTACAAGAAAAAACTAAATCTCATGTTTGAATCCAATGTGTTACTTGCTGTAATTGTGAAATTTACTTATGAAACATTTTCTACACCAAATTTTTGTATGTTAAATCAGTAAAAATATAATTCATATGCAATATAGTGTATATATTTATCAGAATGCATCTTTCTGGCGTTATTCATTTCTAACTAACTAAATCTGAATATTCTGTGTTGCGCACATTCGTTGCATCACTGAGCTTTGTGCTGTAAGAGGCCGTTTATCCGTCTCGTTCCCTCGCTTGACTTCAAAGCGCCGATTTGGATGATTTACGACTCGCGTGTTTAAGTGCCTCGCGCTCTGTAATCAACGCACGGGAGATGAATCACAAATGTGCAAAAGTGCTCCTTAAATCATCAAATCACAGGGACAGAAGAACAGCACATGCACAAACTGTGAAACACCATGAGCGCCACATTGCTCATCGACACGCATTAAACACGCCCTTCTCGCGCCATTATAGCGGTTTCTGCTAGTACGGCCTCCAGAATGAGTTAGCAGTGCCGATCTCGCATGTAGCCTCAGTTGGCAGGGCTTTTGAAGGCAATTGAAACGCTCTATTCACTCTGAAGGCCTTTCAAGCTCCAGATTAGTGTTTTGCCCTACACTTTGGCCCCTGGAGTTTAATACCCCGCCAACGGAGGTCTGGTTCCCATCTGACGTGGCGATGGGGTGAGATGCTCTGGTTAAACATCACACTAACTCATGCCTGCGTGGAAAATCATTTACCAATGCTTATATCAAGGCACTTGCACTGCGTTCGCATTTGATCAGTTGATCAGATTTATTGGCAAGATCTACTGTGATATACAAAGGTGAAACTCTGAAAAATTAGAATATCGTGCAAAAGTTCATTTATTTCAGTAATTCAACTTAAACGGTGAAACTAATATATTATATAGACTCATTACATGCAAAGTGAGATATTTCAAGACAATATTCTAATTTTGAATTTGGGGTTTTCATAAGCTGTAAGCCATAATTACAATTATAACAAATAAAGGCTTGAAATATCTCACTTTGCATGTAATGAGTCTATATAATATATTAGTTTCAGCTTTTAAGTTGAATTACTGACTCTTGCACAATATTCAAGTTTTTCGAGTTTCACCTGTGGTTATTTTGTTCATGGGATATCGCATAAACACACTCAAACGAATGCACTCAATTGAGGTTGATACGTTTTTTGTGCATAAACTACGATGGAAACACATTTACTGAATAAATCACTCGATGCGCAATAAAAACAACTGAAGACACTTCAGATGCGTTTACCATTATGTTTCTGAAGTGCTGGAAATATGATTGGAATCACTTCAAAAAAGGAAAATACGGTTCAGCCTGTCATATCGGCTACAGAACATTATAACGAGTTCATCATTATAATTGTGTGTTTGGGGTGGATTTCACACTTTTGTTCTTGTAATCAGGCTCTCAAAAATTATATACAAATTTGGGTTTAGATTTATCGGCCAGTATATCGGGTATCGGCTTTCAAATAAAAAAATGTATCGGCCAAAATTTTCACATCGGTGCATCCCTAGAAATAATACATTATTTATCGGCTTTAATATATCGGCTACATCTTTTTTATCAAGCCGATAACGATAACATTAAAAATGAACATATATCGGTCGATACCGATATGGTGCCCGATAAAACGGGCATCTCTACTAAAATAGTGTTCATTGAGTAAAATTGAGTCTTTTAGTCACATAAAAACAGGATTGGTTGACTAAGTATAATAAGGATCACTAGTTTTGTCACGAATCAAGAGTTTGCCTGCGTTAACCCATTTACCTCTCCGAGCGAACGGCCACCTACTTTCCCAAATGTAAGTCAGATTTGTGTGCGGCTCATGAATATGCATAACTCACAGCGGGCGGCGGCTCTGGGCTTTCATGTATGATTCAGAGGCTTATGGAGACGCTCTTAAATATAGCCGTGAGGATCGAGCCGAGGGCCAGGCCGAGGAGCGGACAGGTGGACTTCACAGGAATTGGGTTACATAAACATTCGGGTCACGAGAGACTTCCAGAAAATCGGCACAGCGGCTCACAGCCAATCAGAGCGCGGCTCTGAACCTCACACGGCGTGACCTCTGAACTCTGGCGAGAGGTCAAACCTCTTCAAGTCGAGTCAGCTTTATTTATACAGCGCTGTTTACAATACAGAGTGTTTCAAAGCAGCTTTACAGAGATAATAATAATAATGCAACAAAGTTTGTTTCTAGAAAGATAATCGCGTTATAAGTTCAGTGATGGTTCATTTTTGTTGTAAAAAGTTATCAATTTAGTTCATATATTTATAGCCGCTCTGGAGAAAACGGCTATGTCATCGTCCAGCTCAGCTCAGCTCAGCGACCAAGGTGACGTAACGTTTCGGTCCCATTAGATTGTACATTAATTTCTTACAGTATTTAACATTAGTCAATAAAAAAGTTCCTATTCAGGTCTATTAAATAATATCTATAGACACAACTTAATGTATTATAGTGAAATTTAAAACCAGATAACGTTGATCGAACGTTTTGTTAATGTTCCTGGAAGAACATTTGTTCATAACTTTGGCAGAACGTTCAATCTCAATTTATTTTATAAAGCACAATTAATGCAGCACCAATGTGCTGTACAATGCTCTAAAACCAAAACCAATGAATAAAAATAAAACCAAACAACCACAGACAAGTTATAGGCTACAGAAGAGAGATTTTAATGAAAGAATATGCAGTTCTAATATGAATCGGTAAACCGTTCCAGAGTTGTGGTGCGGTTATGGGAAAGCTCTTTGCCGGAGCGTTCCCTGTTCGCTGATGGCGACGGAGGAATGAACTTTTCCTCTGGGTTTTTCACCGGTCTGAGGAATGTGAGCCTTAAAGAATTCTGGGAAGGAAATTCCTGCAGTGGAAGATAACAAGCATTCCAGCGTCAGGCTCTGTCGGACCTGGACACTGGCCGCTGTAGACGGGCCGTCACACGTCACGCGAGTGTGTCATGCGTGACGGGCGACGGGACACACACACACACACACACGCGCGTGTGTCAGGTTACAGACGGGGAGACTCGTGTGTTTGCAGGGGATTATGGGAAGAGGACGCATGTATTGACGTGGCCTCGTTCTGCGGTCTCTGAGGAAGCAGTCTAGTTCCTCACTCACACACACACACACACACACACTCTCACACTCACACACACACACACACACACACACACTCTCACACACACACACACACACACTCACACAAACACACTCTCTCACACCACTCTCACACACACACACACACACACACACACACACAGAGAGACAGACACACACACACACACTCTCACACACACACACACACACACACACACTCACACAAACACACTCTCTCACACCACTCTCACACCACTCTCACACACACACACACACACACACACACAGAGAGACAGACACACACACACACACACTCTCACAGACACACACACACACAGACAGAGACACACACACACACACACACACACACACACACACATACAGACAGAGACACACACACACACACACACACAGACAGACAGACAGACAGACAGACAGACACGCACACACACACTTTCTGAACAGGAAATCTTTGACACACACATTTACAGTGGGAATATCTGAGGAAAAAACCTGCTGTCATATATATATGTGTGTGTGTGTGTGTGTGTGTGTGTGTGTGTGTGTGATATAGACCAAAAAAGAATAAACGATTTTAAAAGAGCTTAAATTAGTAATAAAAGCTTTTAGTCTAAAAAGAGCATAAACTAGTCTAAAAACTTAAACTAGTCAGTGTTTAAACTTAAAAAGCAGTCTAGTTTAAAAGAGCTTAAACTTAATATGAATTTATATTATATTATATTATGAATTTCTCTTGTAGTTATGAGCCAATGCCAGTGCGGTCACAGAACTGCTTGATATAGATCATGTGACACTCCTTCATCTCGCCGCTCGTCTTCCTCATCAGACACACACAGACGGGCTAAAAGACTGCATTCATGATGCAATGCCTTGAGCTGTTTTTTAAGCCATAAAAAAGCACATGCATTTCTGTTCCCCCCACCTGTCTCAGTGCCTTCTGGGATTCATCTGATCTGTGTGTGTGTGTGTGTGTGTGTGTGTGTGTGTGTTTTGCAGTGATCAGGGCAAAAGTGGTGGGCAAGAAACTCCTGGACGACCGTCCGTTCGGGACCCTGCGCTACACCGTGAAACAGATGAAGGTGAGAACTCCCGCTTTAAAGGCTTGGCTCACACAAGACCTTCGCTCATCTTCAAACACAACTCAAGATGTTTCTGATGAACCCCGGCGGCTCAGGGCGGCTCCACCGGCTGCGTTCACATGCACCGCTTGGGTTTCAGTCGGACTGAGCTCATTGCGATCGATGAATCTGAACGCTGAACATGTGATCGGGTCGATGTGTGTGTTTATACGTCACACGCTTCAAATCGGGATATATTCGAATATTAGGGCTGTCACTTTTGTGAAAAAATCCTGTTCAATTTCTGAGACATGAGTGTTCATTGAATCGGTTTTCCATGTCTAAAGACGTTTCCATTTTCAACACCAAATACAGGCAAATCCACGGACACCTAACAGGCGTTAGGACGAGCGTAATGAGGCGCTTGAGACGCACAGCAATATTCCTGATGATTTATTAGCGTGAAGTTTCAGCACAATGACAAACAGGAGTGACACATTCAGTGATTGAGATTAACACCCTCGACCCGCCAGATGCGGGTAAACATGAACTTTGGCGGGAAACGCTGTCAGATCACGAGCCAATCTGGCGTGTTTCTGTGTTTACTCACTTTGCTGGGGAAGTTCGTGTAAGACAAATCTGCGCGGATTTAGTGCAAATACGCAACTCGTGATCCTCATGATATATTAAATACAGCGTATAGCGCAGAATCTGCTCATTTCTGGCTTACTTGAACACACACACACACACGTCACTGAGCAACGAATAACGGCACACTTGTTCACTTGCATTGTAGTAATAGCGAATATTAAAAAGCATTTGGTGAACAGAAAACTCATTGTTATTTTCCAGCATGCTACATGTTCTGTGTACGGTATTGATCTGTCCACCTAACACACATTTTTGGTTAAAATAAAAAAAATAGCGTTTAAAATAGCAGCGTTACGCTATTTCTACATCGCCGCGCGCGCAGTCCTTCAGCTTCACTCTGATCAAGCGTTCACATGTTCTCTGGATCGGATCAGAAGAGGAATAAACACCCTTTCGATCCGATCGAGAGAACACTGGGATCGAGCTCAATCGGGTGTTAACATGAAGATTGAGCCGTCAATTATTTGTTTGCATGGAAACGTCGCCGCTGTCAGCTATTTAATGAACACTTTGAAGGCCCAGAAATGTAGGAAAGACATCGTTAAAATAGTCCATGTGACTACAGTGGCTCAACCTTAATTTACTGAAGCGACGAGAATACTGTTTGTGCGCCAAAAAAAAGAAAATATCGACTTTATTCAGTCCCTTTAACACCAGACGGGTGCTGATAGATCACATGACCTGCACTCAGATCACACGGCTCCTGTTGGATCTCCTGCTCTAGACTAAACACAGGCCAAAGACAAAACATCCCAGATGTGTTTATTCCCCGACTCCCTGTTCCTGTGTGTCCCACGGGACCACGTCCAAGCGAGCGCTCGGTGTGCAGTAAATCACCCCGTAACCCCTGACACACTGAAGCAGATCTAGCTCTTATCGTACATCACGACAGGAATTCCTCTACGCTCTACTCCAGGTTTATGCACACAAACCTTTCCCTTTACCAACAGCTTTTTGCACTTAAAAAACACTCCACATACTATACTATTTATTTAATACACAAAGCAAAGATACAAACAGATTTTTTTAGCATATTTACTACTTTATATTGTATTTTATATTATATACTTTACTGTAAATATCTAATATATATTTATCTATCTCTCTAAATTGTATTGAATTGTATATATTGCTCTACTGTTGAATGCCTGAATGCATTTCAATGTACAAATTGTCTTTTTTACAAATAGTTTTACAACATTACACTTTTTATAGACTAGTGAAAGCTTTTGTTAGTCATTTAAGCTCATTTAAACTAGTTTTAAACTGATTTTTAAGTCTAGTTTTAATTTTAGACTAATTTATGCTTTTTAGGCTCGTTTATGTTCTTTTCAGACTAGTTTAATCACTTTTGAGACTGGTTAAAGTTAGTCATTTAAGCTCTTTTAAACTAGTTTTAAACTAGACTGCTTTTTAAAGTCTAGTTTAAACACTGACTAGTTTAAGTTTTTAGACTAGGTTATGATCTTTTTAGACTAGTTAAAGCTTTTATTACACATCTAAGCTCTTTCAAAATAGTTTATGCTTTTTTTAGTCTATATCTGTCTCACACACACACAGACATACATTATATATATGCCAGCAGGTTTTTTCCTCAGATATTCCCACTGTAGATGAGAGATTTTTATCACTTAAACGGGTCCTGATGTGTGTGTTTTGTCGATTGTGTTAATCTGTTGTAGATGTACAAGGGCTTCGACAAGATCCAGCATGTGCAGTACATCTACACACACAGCACCGACAGCATGTGCGGAGTCAAGTTTGACATCAACAAATACCAGTACCTGATCACAGGTGAGACGCCCCCATCATCATCATCATCATCATCATCATCACGTTGGGTTCTTGTTTTCAACCCTTGTGCGACTTTTTCAGTTTTGTTTTCTTGATCACTTTGCCTGTGTTAATGCCGACTGCATACATGTTGTCACAGGTGTGTATTTATATTGGAATTTTACTATTTCACCCCCATTTCCTTTAATAAATCTATTTTGCAGTAGAAACACAGAATAGTTCCTCTCAGGACCTTCAGCACAAACATGTCCCCATTGAAATGCAATTTTTAATCCCATGGATTAAACTATATAGTTAACATTTAACTATAAAATGATGCAATCTTTGTTAACAGGCTTTCATTCTGTTGGCAAGACTTCAGAATTTACATTTTTTTACTATTTTTTTTTTACCAGATGTGGGATTTTTTCGATGTTTGGCCTATAAAGCAAATATAAATCTCTTTATTCCTGGTTTCTGCTTATGCATATTATAGAGACAATTGGATAAATTATGCAGTGATAATTGTGTGTGTGTGTTGGTATGGATGTCAGAGTGTGGTTTGAATGTGTGTAAAAAAAAAAAAAAGCGTGTGCTTGTAATATTTGAGAAAGAAAAACTACGGCAAATCCCAAACCCAGCTCTGTTTCACTTTTTAAACTTTTTTTTTTTTTTACTTTAACAATAATCTGCCAAGAGCCTTTTTTAAAATGAGACCTAACTTTGTCGCAACATTTGTGCATCAAATTTTATGACATTTTTGTCCAGTATGGACCTGTGTAACTTTTTGTTAATTGATGCACAAGGGTTAAATGTATCTTTTGAATTGCTTTTATCTTTATCAGTCAGTGCCAATACGCTCCCGGCATAAATCTGCCGTCTCCTGAATCAGACTCGTGTGTTTATGACCAGCTGAGGCTCTGTAGCGTTCCTGAGATCATCTAAAGAGCGAACCATCATGTGACGCGCAGCTGTTCTGATAATAAGACACAAACAGTCGAATATAACCGGCTAACTGCTTAATCTAAGCCGAGAGAGAGAGGATATCTCTGAAGGAACACTCATGTGTAAATGCTTTAAAACACCCGTTTGCTGGAGTATAGCGATTCTTTTCTTCAGTTACTCATCTATATTTGAGTCTGATACTGTTTTGCTACTCCTGTTTCATGGTTATTCTTAGCAATGTTGCTCTTATCTTTTGTTTAGTTTGTTGTTATGCATGTTATATCTTTTAATCTGTAAAGCACTTTGATCAGTCTTTCTGTCTTGTTTCCAGTCCAAATATCTAAAAATTCTTAAATCAAGAAGCATTTACTAGACGAGTATAATTCCATAATGTCTTGTTTCCTGATGAAAAAGATAAAATTAAGTGAGTTTTTCCTTAAAACATGCAATATTATCTGCCAATGGATTCTTGTTTTCCATTTGAATTAAGATTTGTTTGTTTTTTCTGATTTTGCTTGCTTTAAGGAAAAACTTTTGTTAGTTTTTTATCAGAAAACAAGATAGAATTTCTTATGTATTTTTTTACTCATCTAGTAAATGCTTCTTGCTTTAAGAATTTGTAGATATTTGGACTGTAAACCAGACAGAAATACTATAGTGTAGCGGCTGTATTAAATGTCCTATATCTGTTCAATGAGTGAGTTTGGGGGTGGGACTATCTGTTTGACTGACCAATGAGTAAGTTTGGGGGCGGGACTATCCGTTTGACTGACCAATTAGTGAGTTTGGGGGCGGGACTATCTGTTTGACTGACCAATGAGTAAGTTTGGGGGCGGGACTATCTGTTTGACTGGCCAATTAGTGAGTTTGGGGGCGGGACTATCTGTTTGACTGACCAATGAGTACGTTTGGGGGCGGGACTGTTTGACTGACCAATTAGTGAGTTTGGGGGCGGGACTATCTGTTTGATTGACCAATGAGTGCGTTTGGGGGCAGGGCTATCTGTTTGACTGATCAATGAGTGAGTTTGGGGGCGGGACTATCTGTTTGATTGACCAATGAGTGCGTTTGGGGGCAGGGCTATCTGTTTGACTGATCAATGAGTGAGTGTGGGGGCGGGACTATCTGTTTGATTGACCAATGAGTGCGTTTGGGGGCAGGGCTATCTGTTTGACTGATCAATGAGTGAGTGTGGGGGCGGGACTATCTGTTTGATTGACCAATGAGTGCGTTTGGGGGCAGGGCTATCTGTTTGACTGATCAATGAGTGAGTTTGGGGGCGGGGCTCTCTGTTTGACTGACAAATGAGTGAGTTTGGGGGCGGGACTATCTGTTTGACTGATCAATGAGTGAGTTTGGGGGCGGGGCTCTCTGTTTGACTGACCAATGAGTGAGTTTGGGGGCGGGGCTCTCTGTTTGACTGACCAATGAGTGAGTTTGGGGGCGGGACTATCTGTTTGACTGATCAATGAGTGAGTTTGGGGGCGGGGCTCTCTGTTTGACTGACCAATGAGTGAGTTTGGGGGCGGGGCTCTCTGTTTGACTGACCAATGAGTGAGTTTGGGGGCATGTCTTAAAAGATGAACGGATTGGATTTGTAACATTTGGTCAAATCAAATTAAAACCTTCATATTTTACTCTGACATCAGCTGATGTGTGTGTGTTTGCAGGTCGTGTTCACGATGGGAAGGTTTACACCGGCCTGTGTAACTTCAACGAGCGATGGGAACGCCTGTCTCTGGCCCAGAAGAAGGGCATTAACCACCGGTATCAGCTGGGCTGTAACTGCAGGGTGAGTTCAACAACACTGCGTTTAGAAGACGTCTAATAGACACCGATTTCAAACAGACTTTTCTTTTAATCACTCTTAGAACTAGATCTGATCCAGTGATATTCACCAGAGGTCGTGCAGGTCACACAAGTCTGACTCTTTATGCATGTTTTGTAAGATTCCCCTCTCTGGTAAACATCTTTAATTGGACTGTCCTGGGTTTAACACAAGTAGAATGCTCTTTTATGAAATTATTTCACTTATTTAGTAAGATTATGCCTGAAAAGGTTTTGGATTTTTATCTTCTGTTAATTTTAAAAGACTTGTTGTGTTTTTTTGCTTGATTTTATTGTATTTATATGATATTTGTATTTTTGTATTTTAATTTTTGCCATGAAAAATGGCATTATATAAAACTATCTATCTAATAACGTCTAGGCTAAAACAAGGCAAACTTTGGGCTGTCAGTGACGTCTAAACCATCGCCCAAAAATAGACTCGTCATCAACTAGATAAAGAAATTAAATACGTGGAGAAATGAAACCAAACAGCTTTTCTTACATGATGGAATATCATACATCTCGCAAGTTATTTCAAATAATTAGACATGCTTTCTGATTACACAATTTGATTTAACGATGCAGAAGTACAGTTCGCGTAGGAATCGAAAACCAAACGCTTTAGTCTTCCTTAAACACCACTGACTGACAGTTAAAGAAAATTCATGCATATTTGTTCACAGATAACAAGTGCGTCTCCATAAAGACTTAATGACGGCAGACGCTCTCGGGGGTTACAGAGCATCCGCTTCTGAATGACCTGCATTCATGAAACACCTGGAAACGGTTATTCACCAGCTCTGAGATGCCTTTCGATCCGTCTAGTTTCACTCGTACGCGTTTCAAAAGCAAACACGAGCACTGAAATGAAGGCAGGAGCTGCTGGGTTTTTTAGAAGACCAATAAAAGACAAATAAAATTAATAACGCATGGGTGGGTAGAGCTAAGTCTAACATCCTAATCCGTAAAATAACTTTACAGTTCAAATAATACAGGTTTTGACCGAAACAAAACGTTTTATCCGCTTGAATGTTGATTATTCTCCTCATATTCTCCATTGTTGCGGCTCCTCTCTTCCCAGTCTGTCAGTAACGCTCTGTTTACTTCCTGTCTCTACGAAGCCCCTCCTTCTGAAAGCACACTGTGCTCTGATTGGTCGGCTGGAGCAGTGTGTTGTGATTGGTCGAGCGCTTCGAGTGTGTTTGGGAAATGTCCCGCCCCTTTCCATAACCTCCAGTTTCAACCATAGACTTTATAATAATATGTGCATAGTGTGTGTGATGTCACCAGTAGTGTGGGTGGAGCCTGCCGTCGCCATCTTGGCAGCACGTCACCAGACGAATTTCGTTTACAACAAAAATGAACCATTACTGAACTTACTGTGACGCTATTTTCTTCTAGAAACAAACTTTTTTGCATTACTGTCCTGTAATCTCTGTAAAGCTGCTTTCTAAATAAAGCTGACTTGACACACACTTTCCTCTGTTTGCAGATTAAGCCGTGCCACTTCCTGCCCTGTTTCGTGACCTCGAAACACGAGTGCCTGTGGACCGACATGTTGTCCCACTTCGGATACCCCGGGTATCAGTCCCGACACTACGCCTGTATTCAGCAGAAAGAGGGTTATTGCAGCTGGTACCGAGGGATGACCACACGCGACAAAGTGACCATCAACACCACCGACCCCTGAACCCTGACCCCTGACCCCGCCCTGACCCCCGATAACTAACTGCCCCACATCAGATCACGTGTGTGTTCAGCAACGGGTCACGTCAATTAGATGAAACGTGAGGCCTGGAGCGATTACCCAGCTAACTAAAACATGTTTGAAGAACGTTTCGCTAACGCAAATGTTCCGTGACGTTTAAACGTTTAAAAAAAGCGTTAAAATTGAACGTTACTTTTGAACGTTCTGAAACAAGTAGAAACATTTTTTAAAAACCGTTACATTTAAAAAAAAAAAAACATCAACTGAAACATTTCAGATAAAAACGTTACGTTAATTAAAAAAATACTCAATGAATAGAGAATATTTTTGCGCTAAAGTTTTGAGAACATTATTAATAAGCAGATAACTTTGAACGAACGTTCTGTTAATGTTACTGGAAGAACGTTTGTTTATATAAGTTATGAGAACGATAATGTTCCATGAACGTCCAGTTTTTTTAAACGTTAAGGGAACATTAACAGTGTATCATTCTTCAAACATGAACGTTCTGAAACAAGTTGCAACATTTAAAAAACGTTACATTTAAAAACAAACGTCCAACTGAAATGTTTAATTAAAAAAATACTACAGTCAAACCAAACATTATTCAGATACCAGATATAATTTGTTATATTTTGTTTTACAAGTGTGTGCAGGACTCTATAGTTCATTTATGTAAGTGAGGAGAGCAAAATAAAGTAAACTGTGACATATTATACACAAATATTCTTCATACAGCGACTACCAGTGACATGTGGGAGCAATAATGATTCCTCCACTTTGAGCTGATCACGTTTTCTTCAGTGTGTTTTTTGTAATTGCTAATGCTCTTTTTACACACACACTGAACAACATGAAGCATTGCTTGGTCACTGGTTGAGCTTAACTGGTATTATCTAATTGTGTAGTTAAATTTAACAGCTGACAGATATTCAACATAACTCATGTGTGAGAGTCTAACAGAAGGACGGACAAAACCAGTCAAATATCCACTGATCTGAGAACTCTGAGTTCTGCTCATGTTTATCACCACTTTCTAAACTATAGCGAAGAAACTGATGATGTTGAAGGAGTCTGAATACATGGTTTGACTGTATAAAGAACGTTTTTGTGCTTGAGAACAGTATTAAAAGACCAGATAACTTTGAACGAACGTTCTATTAATGTTGTAAGAGCGTTTGTTCATAACGTTGAGAGAGCGTTCCCTGTTAGCTGGGTAACCCCAAACGAAACGAACTGATCCTTATTAACACGACCCACTGAGATATGAAGTAATTTATGAATGCAATAATACCGCTCTTTTATAGTGCTGTATTGCTTTTAAACATGATTTAAATGATATAAATTGTATATGTACGCAGATAAATGTCATGTGCCAGATTTATACTGTTCGGTATATATTTATGATGCTCGTTCCAGCACAAACGAAGAGCAATCCGTGCGTTTGACTCTTTTCTTCTTGCTGTTTATGATATAAGCTATGAAATTGTGAGTAGTATTTTTTTATTATTTTAAAACAAAGATTATAATCAGTAGATAAATCATCTTCATATCCATGTCTTTTCTACATCTAGACCGCGCTGATGAGAGAAATCTAATGCTTCGTCGATCCATTTTCTAAATGGAAAAGTAAACATTCATCCTGATTCTGAGGGTACCGAATATGAATCAAACACAATAATCGTGCATCAATATTGAAGTAAATCAGATCAGAACTGCTAGAATAATCATTTTTACCACTAAACTCATCAATTTACTCACAAACTTTCATCAGAATTTCTGCTCCATTCCTCAGTTGGAGGCTGAGATTAGACGGAAAAACACCTGGTTAACTGCTGGTTTAAGCATCTGAACGCTAGTTAACTGCTGGTTTAAGCGTCTGAACGCTAGTTAACTGCTGGTTTAAGCGTCTGAACGCTAGTTAACTGCTGGTTTAAGCATCTGAACGCTAGTTAACTGCTGGTTTAAGCGTCTGAACGCTAGTTAACTGCTGGTTTAAGCATCTGAACGCTAGTTAACTGCTGGTTTAAGCGTCTGAACGCTAGTTAACTGCTGGTTTAAGCGTCTGAACGCTAGTTAACTGCTGGTTTAAGCGTCTGAACGCTAGGTAACTGCTGGTTTAAGCGTCTGAACGCTAGTTAACTGCTGGTTTAAGCGTCTGAACGCTAGGTAACTGCTGGTTTAAGCGTCTGAACGCTAGTTAACTGCTGGTTTAAGCATCTGAACGCTAGTTAACTGCTGGTTTAAGCGTCTGAACGCTAGTTAACTGCTGGTTGAAGCGTCTGAACGCTAGTTAACTGCTGTTTAAGCGTCTGAACGCTAGTTAACTGCTGGTTGAAGCGTCTGAACGCTAGTTACCTGCTGGTTGAAGCGTCTGAACGCTAGTTAACTGCTGGTTTAAGCGTCTGAACGCTAGTTAACTGCTGGTTTAACCGTCTGAACGCTAGTTAACTGCTGGTTTAAGCATCTGAGCGCTAGTTAACTGCTGGTTTAAGCGTCTGAACGCCAGTTAACTGCTGGTTTAAGCGTCTGAACGCTAGTTAACTGCTGGTTGAAGCGTCTGAACGCTAGTTACCTGCTGGTTTAAGCGTCTGAACGCTAGTTAACTGCTGGTTGAAGCGTCTGAACGCTAGTTAACTGCTGTTTAAGCGTCTGAACGCTAGTTAACTGCTGGTTGAAGCGTCTGAACGCTAGTTACCTGCTGGTTGAAGCGTCTGAACGCTAGTTAACTGCTGGTTGAAGCGTCTGAACGCTAGTTAACTGCTGGTTGAAGCATCTGAACGCTAGTTAACTGCTGGTTGAAGCGTCTGAACGCTAGTTACCTGCTGGTTGAAGCGTCTGAACGCTAGTTAACTGCTGTTTAAGCGTCTGAACACTAGTGTTCGGTCTCAGCCTCCAACTCAAGTTTTTATAACAATATTTTGTCTACGTAACACAAACTTTCTGCTCAGATCAGACCTGTTTTACTCTCATTGAAGAATCTGAAAGCTTGCGTAAAGTGTGTGTGTGACAGAGAGAGAGAAAGAGAGAGAGAGAGAGAGAGAGATTACCATTTTTCAATTAGCAGCTTTTTGAAGAATGTTTCGATTTTTAATTTCTCTGTTTTATATTTTTATAATAAAGATTGTGAAAATGGCTCTGTGACTCGATCTCGTCATTGTTGTTCTCGGAGGACTAGTTAAAGTAGTTAAAGCGGTGACTCACCATCTGTGTGTGGTTGGGGAAGAAGGTTTGCTCATTGAGCGGGAACTTCTCTGGACCCAGACTCTGATAGAGCTTGATCATGTGAGAGAACTGCAGAAGGACGACACAAACACACATCAACACTAGCGTTTTTATGTTCCTAAGAGATGCATTATTATTAGGAACACAAAGTTTGTCTTCATCATCTTCCATCAAAACTCATTCCGCCTCTTAAATGACTTTAGTAAAACTTTACTTGAAGCCTATAAAGTATTTTAGTAAGATTTTACAATAAGTTCCCATTAGTTAACGATTAATGCACTACCATTAACTAACAACAAATACATTTAATACAATATTCACCATTCTTTGTTTGTTAGTAAATAAAAATACAACTGTTCATTCTTCGCCAATTTAGGTTTTAAGTAATATTAACAGATACAACTTTTGATTTAAATATGTATTAGTAAAATTAACATTAACTAAGATTAATGAATGGTTTACTGTTAACTAATGTTAACTAATGTTGAAAATATATTGATAATGTACGGTCTTTATAATAAATAGTCTTTGGGGAAAGAAATATTTTTGAATAATATTTAATATAAATCTAAATTGAGAACTTTTGCTGTGTAACACATTTTTGTGTGACTGCTCTCTCGGTGTTAACGGATAGTAAATGCTAAACGCACCACCCAGGGTTTGCTGCAGAAGTTATAGATGGAGAAGAGCGAGTTGACGCTGGGAACGGCCCCGTAGTGCAGGCCGATCACGAGGCTCCGGAAGTCCTCGCCCGGGGTCATGCTGTAGGCGTGCTGGCGGACCAGCACAAAATCTGGCTTGAACGATCTGGAGAGAGAAGAACTAAATCAGGGATGCACAGAATCATTTAAAAACATTTCATTCACGAGTATAAATGAGGAGCACGTCTACTAAACTAGTTAACTGTTGTCTGAACGCTAGTTTAAGCATCTGAACGCCAGTTAACTGCTGGTTTAAGCATCTGAACGCTAGTTAACTGCTGGTTTAAGCATCTGAACGCTAGTTAACTGCTGGTTTAAGCATCTGAACGCCAGTTAACTGCTGGTTTAAGCATCTGAACGCCAGTTAACTGCTGGTTTAAGCATCTGAGTGCTAGTTAACTGCTGGTTTAAGCGTCTGAACGCCAGTTAACTGCTGGTTTAAGCCCCTGGACGCTAGTTAACTACTGGTTTAAGCACCTGAACGCTAGTTAACTGCTGGTTTAAGCATCTGAACGCTAGTTAACTGCTGGTTTAAGCCCCTGGGCGCTAGTTAACTGCTGGTTTAAGCATCTGAACGCTAGTTAACTGCTGGTTTAAGCATCTGAACGCCAGTTAACTGCTGGTTTAAGCATCTGAACGCTAGTTAACTGCTGGTTTAAGCATCTGAACGCCAGTTAACTGCTGGTTTAAGCATCTGAACGCCAGTTAACTGCTGGTTTAAGTATCTGAGCGCTAGTTAACTGCTGGTTTAAGCATCTGAACGCTAGTTAACTGCTGGTTTAAGCGTCTGAACGCTAGTTAACTGCTGGTTTAAGCCCCTGGACGCTAGTTAACTACTGGTTTAAGCACCTGAACGCTAGTTAACTGCTGGTTTAAGCACCTGGACGCTAGTTAACTGCTGGTTTAACAGTGCCGTCATTATTACTGTTATCCCTTGTGCTGAAAAACCTAATTTGGCGTTCCGGGTCAAAAGTGACCCGCCTTTTAAATTGCTTACAAATCTCTCATTATGCTATACTATCACAAAATTTTGGATTCAATCTTTTTTGAAAGTATCTAGAAATAGAAAGAGCAGATGATGATTACAGACTGAACAGAAGCACTTAAAGGCGCCTGTGTGTTCGAGGAACGCAGAAGAATGTGCAGCAAATGATCCGATTGAGACGGACCGCAGCAGCTGCACCATCATATCTGTCACTGCGCGGACATGTGCTGAGAAACACAGATAAACGCACAAAAACACCATTATGAAGATCCACGTCAGAGGCTCAGAATCCAAACATCTAGTGTTCAGTCTCAACGAATGTGTTTATCATCACCCATTTTCTCCAGTCATTGAAATATTTTTTTTAAATGCTTTTTTTTTTTAAACAAGATACATTTACTCATCATACTCAGATTTGCAAAGATTGTCTCATTGATACGTGTGTTTTGTCTTGCTGGACTGATTTTTTCACCTGTTTTAATACAAACAAGTTAAAACAAGTGAATAATCTGCCAGTGCAGAAAGACAAAACACACTGATATTAAACACACAATATTTGAAAACAAGTCTTGATATCGTATCGTCCTTATTCCAAGGATACTTTACCTTGAAATCAAGACAAAAACACTTATAAATAACAGGAATTGTTTTTTTGCATGGCAGCATCTCAGAAATGTGAGTATAAAATGAGCCGCTTTCAGCTTTGTAAAATTGTTTTGCTTTTTTTCACTATCCCTCAGAAATTAATAATTTAATTCATCAAGGACGCGTTCAATTGATCCAAAGCGACAGTAAAGACATTTATAATGTTACAAAAGATTGTTTTTCAGATAAATGCTGTTTTTTTTTTAACTTAATATTCATCAAAGAATCCTGAAATAAGTGTAAATAACTGTGTCCAACACTGATAATAATCATAACTGTTTCTTGAGCATCAGATCCTCATATTAGAGTGATTTCTGAAGGATCATGTGACACTGAAGACTGGAGTAATGATGCTGAACATTCAGCTTTGATCACAGGAATAAATTACACTTTACTGTATATTCACATAGAGAACAGATGATTTACATTATAATAATATTTCACTGTTTTTACTGTATTTTTGATCAAATAACTGCAGCTGACCCGACTTTTGACTGAGAGACTGAATTACAGCACAACTATTAATAGTGGCTTTTATTAAACCAGTATAAGATGTCTGGTTAAGTGAGGCAGGTATAAATAATCACACTGACTCCATGTGTTTGGCAGATGATGGACATCTGTGTGTGTGTGTGAGGAACTACAGACTGTCTGTGTAGTATGTGTTTTCACCTAGATGAGGTTTATTAATACTACGTCTCAAATCACACCAGCGGTTTATTGTTCTTCAGTGGGACACAGAGAGCCGGCGTGAGCCTTTAATCACAACGGATATTACAGCCGTCGCACACTAACAGCCAAACGCTCTGGATCGGGGAGATTTTAAATGTTTTTAAAAGAAGTCTCTTCTGCTCACTAAGGCTGCATTTACTTGATTAATAATACAAAAAAAAAACAGTAATATTGTGAAATATTACTCAAGTGTAAATCATCTGTTCTCTATGTGAATATACAGTAAAGTGTAATTTATTCCTGTGATCAAAGCTGAATGTTCAGCATCATTACTCCAGTCTTCAGTGTCACATGATCCTTCAGAAATCACTCTAATATGAGGATCTGATGCTCAAGAAACACTTATGATTATTATCAGTGTT
Organism: Tiaroga cobitis; assembly: GCA_030578255.1. NCBI lineage: Eukaryota > Metazoa > Chordata > Actinopteri > Cypriniformes > Leuciscidae > Tiaroga > Tiaroga cobitis. The sequence goes on from JAROOI010000076.1 coordinate 370,656, forward strand.
GAACACAGTTATTTACAGTTTTATTTCAGGATTCTTTGATGAATAGAAAGTTCTAGTTTTATTTTTTGGGGGAAATAAATAAAATAAATCAATACTTTTAATCATCAAGGATGAATTAAATTGATCAAACGTGACAGTAAAGACATTTATAATGTTACACAAGATTCTATTTCAGATAAATGCTGTTCTTTTGAACTTTATTCATCAAAGAATCCTGAAATATAAATGTAAATAACTGTTTTCAACACTGATAATAATCATAACTGTTTTTAAGCATCAAGTCATCATATTAGAATATGATCCTGAATCATATTGATATTGATTAATGATGCTAAAAATTCAACTCTGATCACAGGAATAAATTACATTTTAAAATATATAAAAATAGAAAGTTAAAATAAACTCGAGAATATTTAACAATATTACTGTTTTTTTGTTGTTGTTGTATTTTTAATCAAATAAATGCAGCCTTGGTGAAGAGACTTCTTTTTAAAACATTAAACATCTTACAACATTAAAAACCAGCTTTTGACTGGTAGTGTGTTATATACGAGGAGACTTCATACCTGACGACTTTGGTTCCTCCTCGGTTGACCTGCATGTCCACCGTACAGCCCGAGTTCACGTACGATGCCAGATTGAGCTCAGAAAACTCGGCCTGAAACACACACCACGGGCTTATCAGAGTCAAACGCATCAAATATGACAAAACTTACACCTAATCTGAGTTGGTCACTCATTAAACTCAAGAAACGCTGGTTAGCGAGGCACAGAATCACACTGAGCCGAAGAAACGGAGAAGAAAACAAAATAATGAGTGTTTTCAAACAGGTTTCCATTGGTCAGTCAAACAGATTGCCCCGCCCCCAAACTCACGCTATTGGTCGGCTGTTCCAGAGGTTTAATCACAACTATAAATCAGCTTTTGAAGGCACAGAATCACAGATATGAGATTTCTACAGTCTATAAACACCAAATCTAATATTTTGATACCGTAAACCAGCGTCACACATTAACTTAACTATTAAGAGCCAATATTTTTATATTTATATTTTTTACACCATATAAAACAGCCATTCGTGCCAAACAGTTAGTTATAAAAGTAACATCAAATAGAAGCTCCAAAATTTGGGATTGGTAAGATTATGCATTTATTTGATCAAAAATACAGAATAAAACAGTGAAATATTATTATAATGTAAAACAGCTGTTTTCTATGTGAATATATAGTAAATGGTAATTTATTTATTTTTCTGGATTCTTTGATCAATTAAAAGTTCAAAAGAACAGCATTTATTTTGCAATCTGCAAACAGCAATCTTTTGTAACATTATAAATGATCCATTTGATTAATTTAATGTCTTAATTTCTTTCTTTTTTTAAACAACCCTGAGTGATAATAAACACTTTAACCCGCGCTATACGCGTTCCTATTCAAGGACGTGGACGTCGACATGCACACACACACACACACACACGAAGGTCAAACAGCAGTTAGAGGACACAGACATTAGTCACTCCTATTGGTCGGCTGGCATGAAGGCACTGGATTGGCCGAGAGCATGGGAGGCGTGCCAGACTGGGTTGCCATGGTTACGGTCTCGCATTCAGGCTTGTCTTGCTGGGAGAGAAAAACAGGAGAAAGTCCAAGAGACAAACGCTAGATCTCTGTTTTCTTCCCGCTGACGTCTGCGCTCATCCAAACACACACTCGTTAACCCTAATGAAGAGTGTATTAGTGCGATCTGATGCTTGAAATGGTCGAACTGGAGAAGAATTAAGTGAACTGCAACACAGGTGATGCATTCTGGGAAATGAAGGATTTTCGTGCTATATTCATTTTTTTTTTACATATCTAATAGATCCTGCTCTCAAAAAAACATGAAAAACAGGATTTTCTCCTTAATTTTCTTGAACTTTCTATTCAGTTTCAGTTCGGTAGCAGTTTCCACAAAAATCTGAATTGTTTTCAACACTGATAATAATCATAACTGTTTGTTGAGCATCAGATCCTCATATTAGAGTGATTTCTGAAGGATCATGTGACACTGAAGACTGGAGTAATGATGCTGAACATTCAGCTTTGATCACAGGAATAAATTACACTTTACTGTATATTCACATAGAGAACAGATGATTTACATTATAATAATATTTCACTGTTTTTACTGTATTTTTGATCAAATAAATGCAGCCTTTGTGAGCAGAAGAGACTTACTCTTTCAGAAACACATTATAAAAAAGTCACACACACACACACACACACACACACACACACAGTCCACAGTCCACAGTGCTTTCCAAGTCTGCGCTGGCGTCATGATCCATCTGGAATCCTGGCAGGTATTTTTGGAGCCGAAGCTAATGGGTGTCATTAGGGTGAAGAATGCAAGGTGCCTTTCACCCGATCACATGACCAGAGCTCACACACACACACACACAGGACAAAATCATTTCAACATCATCATAATATCTGTACAAACAGAGTCTCAGTGGTGAAATGAGACGTAATCAGCACAGAAAAACAGCCAAATAAACAAGTTATTTTAGTTTCTATGTCAAGTAGTGAAAATGTTTCGTATGGATTGAGTTTTAGTTATACGCCAATACTATTTAATACTAAAAAAAATTAGTTTTACGATAAATACTCTACTCTGAAGTCACGAAGAACGCGAATAATGTTTGAACCGAGCGTCAGAAGGGACACGAGGACAAGCATCTGGAGCGTCAGACTGGATCCAGATGTGCCGAGCAGACGCTGGAGAACATCAGGAGAACATCACAGGCCCGAGGAGCACAAAGCCTCTGTTGTGGGACTGACGGGTCTGTGGAGTGTGTTATTAAGGGCAGCAGATAAACCTCAGCCTGCAGAACAAGCCTTATCCGGAGATAAACTCGCCTGAACCCGAGCTCTGTTTACATCTAAAGCTGCGGAGCTAAAGGGAACCCATTACGCCCCTTTTTACAAGATGTAGAATAAGTCTCTGATGTCCCCAGAGTGTTTAGTGAAGGTCTAGCTGAAAATATCCCACAGTTCATTTGTTATAGCATGTTAAAATTGCCACTTTTTGAGGGTGAGCAAAAACATGCCGTTTTTGTGTGTGTGTGTCTTTAAATGCAAATGAGGCGCTGCTCCCCGCCCCTTTTCAGGAAGAGGGCGGGGCTTCAAGAGCTCATGCAACAGCCAAACTGAAATGTCAGCGGTCGGAATTACAAACTCGACTAACAGCAGATGGAGATTGTGAATCGGCAATCTACTGATATTCCTGCGCTTCCCGGATGTGAAATGTTGAGTTTGAGTCGAATTTGAAACACTGAATTTGTGGAAGCGATTTTGTTAAGCGAAAATAAAATGGACCGAAAATTGCCGGTTAAATATTATAGGTTGTATTTTTTAAACGGAATGAACATTTTGAAAGTGAAATCTGAAAGTTAAAAAAATGGATTATTGAATTTTTAATAATGAAAATGTGTGCAAAATGTTTTGAATTTAAATATTCACAGCTTAAATATACAACCATGTTGAATTTCAGCCCATTATAATGCAAGCATGGTTCATGCAATGCAAATTTTTTTTTCAATTAGTGCAATTCAACAAGCTTTTTTGTTTCAAAAACATTTGCCATTATTTTACTTCCATAGTGTGTGTACAGCTCACTCAGGGCAGGGCTATGCTAATACTGCAGTGTCCGTCAACAGTTGTGGGCGGGGCTTGTGCAAAAGTGACATCACAGACAGTGCTTATGATTTATGGGGATTTAAAAAAAGCCCTTGGTGGATTTTTATCTTTATAGGGTGTTTGTGTACACACACTGCCAACACACATGTATGCTCAAACACCACGTAACAGTGAATTTTGCATAATAGGTGCCCATTAAATGAGTGTGTCTCAGCGTTCGGGAACACACTCGTGTGAGACGCTTCTGGAGGGAATTAAACCAGATCATTCTGATCACAGACTTTGATTACGTCAAGATGATGAAATGTAAATACGGGGTTTTCAGAGGCCTCCTGGCTCTATGGCCGCTGTGTGTGTGAGATGCAGGGTGTGTGTTTGTGAACAGCAGCGGTTACTCAGTCGAAGCACAGCAACGGCTCACAGATGTGCGGGACAGATGTTATCGCAGGTCTAGACGCCACGTGAACATCTGGAGCTGGATCATTCACTCGGCTCTCGGTCTCTCACCTGCTCCACACGGATCTCGCACTCTCCGTTCAGCTTCCTTCCCCTGAAGTACTTGGCCCTGGAAAACATGGATAATGTGACTGTAAACACTCAAACACCGGATGATCTCGAGCCGATCTGCTCGGTGTCATACAGTGCTGGTCTGTTACCAGTGTTGGGGAAGTTACTTTTAAAAAGTAGTGTAACTCGTTACTTATTAAAAAAAGTAGCCCGTTACTTTTCTTAGTTACCCCATATGGAAAGTAACTTTTTACGTTACTCGTTACTTTAATGTTACATTTATGTTGCTTGACTTTAGGCAGAACCCAATATCTGTTCCTAAATGTGTAGGCCTACAAAAAGTTCTGCCATATATAATGCCATAAATGCATTTATCAAAATGTTGAATATTTATGAAGAAATGCCCGTTATGGATAGGCATATGCATGGGCGGCACTAGGGAGGGGCTGGAAAGAAAGCCCCCAAGAAAGACCAAAGCTCCCCGTTAGCACCCGCAAAAATACTTTCTGGAAGCAACTATATCCAGGCTGTATTCTGTGGAAGTCCTGAACCGCATGGTGAAGTAAAAAAAAGAAAACTTATCTTGTTATTTCGATATAATAAGGGTATATTCTAATCTGCATTAAGCCACATTAAGCGTTCTTCTATGGGAGGAAAATGCTTAACGTGTAATTAAACACGTTGCGTTCATATTCTAGGCTCATCTGATTTTTTGTACATAGCATAGCCTACTTTATCATGCTTTTAGTGTCATAATGATTAATAAATCCGTGAACTTGATAAATGTTGCAGATATGTTTTACTATGCACGTAAACAAATGCCTTTCAACTTATGTGTGCAAAATTCAGAATTAAATGAATGTGCAGCAATTTGTACAAATAGAGAGTCTAGGCCTACTATAGGTGTGGTAGCCATTAAATAAGCGCATTTAGTTTCATATTTGTTAAAACATTATAATGTTATATTTTTGTTGATTATGAAAAGTGAACAGCGTGAGTAAGATGGATGCGCAATATATCGGGAGACGTATGGAGTGGGTCAGACATGATTTTGACCACTTCATTTAGTTTTGTTCAGTAGAAAGCCTTTCTTTAAAGTGAATTTCGTTTCGTATAAATTGTATCTTAATTTTAATACATTTTTTATCAACCAATTGCCTGGATTTAATAAACAAGAAGCAAATATAGCAGACGATATAATCATGACATAGAGGGGCCGGCGCGGTCACTTGTTGCGCGTGAACTGGAGCATCTCGTGATAAATGAACCGAAGCTCAGCGTATGCCTCACAGGCATGATAAATATATCTATATATAGAAAGCTTGAAATGTCTATAAACGAAACAATTCAAAACGAAAAGAAATAGGCAACTCTCTGATTAATCCAGTATGTGCATTTCTCTCTGTAGGCGTTCACTACGGAGATGGCGATCGCTGTCAAATCTGTCAAATGACGGAGATCGCTGTCAAATCTGTCCCTGGGAAAAGTAACGTTGCGCCGAATTGAAAAAGGAACTACGTTTCGTTACCAGATTTTCAGTAGTAGCGCGTTACACACAACACTGCCTGTTACTCATGTCCGCACGCATCAGCGCACTGAACAAGCACACATAATATTATTATTCATTATATTCAATTTTGCTATTATTTATTTTATTACAATTTTATTATGTATTTTTTGTTATAATACTATTCATTACATTTAATTTATAAATTATTATTTATTTTATTATTGTTTATTATTATTAATAATATTATTATAAATTCTTTATTCTACTTACATTTTCGTTATCTATATTATTCCTTATATTTTATTTATTATACATATATTTTGCGATTATTATTTATTTATCGATTATTTATTAGTATCAATCTTAGACTCTCTGACATGGAAACAGCAGAAGTAGAAACTCAGAGGGATTCTGCGAGAGAGAGAGAGAGAGAGAGAGAGAGAGAGAGAGAGAGAGAGTTAATTTGCTATTATTTATTTTAGTATAATTTTATTATGTATTTTTGTTATAATATTATTCATTAAATTCAATGTAGAGACAGACGCTGTGACAGAAGCTGTGTTTGTGTCCTCACTCCGATCATCAGTGCTGGGAATGAGTCCGAGTCTCCCAGACTCTCTCTGACTGCACTCAGGAATGCCCACACACACACACACACACACACACACACACACACACAGATCTTCATAAGAGCGTCGGCCGAGACGAGTTTCCCAGACATCAACGTCTGATCAGTGTATCTCTATATGACGCGCCTCACATTAACTCACAGGCCGGCTCTCATGAAGAGGAGTGTGTTAATGTGTGTGTGTGCGTGTGTGTGTGCGTGTGTGTGTGTGTGTGTGTGCGTGTGTGTGCGCGCGTGTGTGTGTGTGTGTTGATGTGTGTTTCTCTAGCGCCACCTGCTGGTCTGTGATGGACTCTCACTCCCTCTAGTGGTGAAACACAGGTCGTGCTTCAGCTTCTGCTGCTCACACAGAACTGCTTTACAAATATACACTCACCTAAAGGATTATTAGGAACACCTGTTCAATTTCTCATTAATGCAATTATCTAATCAACCAATCACATGGCAGTTGCTTCAATGCATTTAGGGGTGTGGTCCTGGTCAAGACAATCTCCTGAACTCCAAGCTGAATGTCAGAATGGGAAAGAAAGGTGATTTAAGCAATTTTGAGCGTGGCATGGTTGTTGGTGCCAGACGGGCCGGTCTGAGTATTTCACAATCTGCTCAGTTTCTGCTACCATTTCTAGGGTTTACAAAGAATGGTGTGAAAAGGGAAAAACATCCAGTATGCGGCAGTCCTCTGGGCGAAAATGCCTTGTTGATGCTAGAGGTCAGAGGAGAATGGGCCGACTGATTCAAGCTGATAGAAGAGCAACTTTGACTGAAATAACCACTCGTTACAACCGAGGTATGCAGCAAAGCATTTGTGAAGCCACAACACGCACAACCTTGAGGCGGATGGGCTACAACAGCAGAAGACCCCACCGGGTACCACTCATCTCCACTACAAATAGGAAAAAGAGGCTACAATTTGCAAGAGCTCATCAAAATTGGACAGTTGAAGACTGGAAAAATGTTGCCTGGTCTGATGAGTCTCGATTTCTGTTGAGACATTCAGATGGTAGAGACAGAATTTGGCGTAAACAGAATGAGAACATGGATCCATCATGCCTTGTTACCACTGTGCAGGCTGGTGGTGGTGGTGGTGTAATGGTGTGGGGGATGTTTTCTTGGCACACTTTAGGCCCCTTAGTGCCAATTGGGACTAGTTTAAATGCCACGGCCTACCTGAGCATTGTTTCTGACCATGTCCATCCCTTTATGGCCACCATGTACCCATCCTCTGATTCCAGCAGGATAATGCACCATGTCACAAAGCTCCAATCATTTCAAACTGGTTTCTTGAACATGACAATGAGTTCACTGTACTAAAATGGCCCCCACAGTCACCAGATCTCAACCCAATAGAGCATCTTTGGGATGTGGTGGAACGGGAGCTTCGTGCCCTGGATGTGCATCCCACAAATCTCCATCAACTGCAAGATGCTATCCTATCAATATGGGCCAACATTTCTAAAGAATGCTTTCAGCACCTTGTTGAATCAATGCCACGTAGAATTAAGGCAGTTCTGAAGGCGAAAGGGGGTCAAACACAGTATTAGTATGGTGTTCCTAATAATCCTTTAGGTGAGTGTAGATTCTATTCAATTTTAATCAAATTCATTTTAATCGAAGTTTAAATCGAAGTTTCATAATTCATTTCTTCAGGGTTCAATAATGTATTTATATGACTTTTCCACTTGTCTGTTATTACGGAATAGGGTTTTTTAAATTATTTTGGCAATTTCTTTTGGCAGTTTCAACTTAATATCCATGATTTCTTTTTTTAATTTTATTAATTTCCATGATTTTTTACATTTTATTAATTTCCATGATTTTTTTTAAAAATTTTATTCATTTCCATGACTTTTTATTTTATTTTATTCATTTCCATGACTTTTTCAGATTTTATTAATATCCATGATTTCTTTTTTTAATTTTATTAATTTCCATGATTTTTTAACCTGTTAAGCTTCACCAGAGCGCGGGCGCACTGAAGCGTTTTTTTTTTTAAATAGTTAAAAGTTACTATCAGATTTAATGTTATTACCTTGACAAACTATACATCATTAAAAAGATATAAGACTCAAGTTTCAGTATTTGACCACTATTGTATTCTGAGAAACTTATAGTGACAGTTATGTCTTAATTTGTGTCAGGAGTTATGTAATTAAAAAATGAGTCGTTACCTTTAATATGAATTATGAGCGTCAGCCGCTTCCATTCAGAAAAAAACTCCTGTGCGATCGTCATGACAGAGCTTGACAAAACAACGTCCCTCAGGGCTTTTAGCTCAAACATGTGCAGATTTGGAGAAATATTGATATATTCTCATAGGTTTACATCAGATATCTATAGACAGGAATAATATTTATTGAATTTATACCCAAATGCGTCGATGTAATCATGAGCGCTGGATACTCTGATGTACTGTGTTTTCAATCCATACTGGCCGCCTGAGAGCGCTCTATGCACAGTAATAGTCCATATATGGAACACACGAAGAAGTGGCATAACCATGTGACATTCCAGGAAGTCCCTGACACAAACAAAGCTTCCAGAGATCGCTGTAACATGCAGATAAAGATGTTTTGAAGACAATAAACATGATTGCAATGATATTCGATTTACCTGTGTTCTTCGAGCCATGTCAGGTATTTTCATAATAATAGATTATATTTATAATGTAATGCTAATCGATATAGAGTTTATCATTGCAGAATACTATAAATTAATATATTTTCTGTCTTATTTTTTCATCTGAAGCCAAATCAGATAACAGAAGTTTATTTAAAACACTCGACTTGCGTTATAAAGTAAGTTTGGAGCACAAACATGGTTTTAATCACATAAATTGTCGTGTATTGATGGTGTGCTAAGCTAACATGCTAGCTAACTCTGTGCACCTGCCAGCACATTAGCTGTTATTTTTATGAATTTTTCTAAATAAGAATGCTTACTGAAATTTTTCGTTTTTCAAAAAGGGCATTTGATACAGTTTCAAATGTGAAGTGAGAACTTTGATAAAAGAAAAAAGGGATT
>JAROOI010000076.1:387500-427500 GCA_030578255.1 Tiaroga cobitis
GTGCAGTGGAGGCGCGTTCAGCTGAGACAGGAAGTGCAGCTGAGACAGGAAGTGCAGCTGAGACAGGAAGTGCAGTGGAGGGGCGTTCAGCTAAAACAGGAAGTGCAGCTGAGACAGGAAGTGGAGTGGAGGCGTGTTCAGCTGAGACAGGAAGTGCAGTGGTGACACCCACAGTTGCGTCTAACGTTGAACTTAAGACCGTAATGAGAGAGCCTGTTCCTCCGGAGAATGAAGTGTGTTCTGGGCCAGAATCTGGACCCTTGAGTGAGCTGGCAGACCCAGAGTGGATGATGACTGAGGTTTGGCCTGGATCTGGTGCTTTAGAGGTTTGCCTCGTTTCTCTTGTGTTTTCATGAGCGATCCCGGCCGCCAGAGAGACGTCACACGCGCCAAAACCCGACCGCACCACCTCAAACGTGCCATTCTCCTCCGCGTACGTAATGAGGAACTCTGGGTAGATCTGAGACCTGTCGAACACCACAAAGATGGAGGGGTCACGTGTATCATCGACACAGCTGTCGTACAGACTTCCATCGCGCTTGGCCGGAGGTTGCCGGAAACGAGCCGCTCCTTGGGTGTAGTAGCCGACCAACACCCTGCACGCGAACACACGCCGCACTGCTAACCCGTCCGTCCGCTCGTCCCAGTACCTGGCGTCCTTTGAGAAATACATCCCTGACAAATAAGGGGGGAAATTAGAATTCGCTTTTTACAATTTGTAATGGGTTACTCGTTACATCATAAGTAATCCGATTACGTAATGCTTGTTACTTGTAATGCGTTACTTTATTCGTTACATCACAAGTAATCTGATTAAAAAACTGGACATCAGGGAACATTCAGAAATACTGTTCTCATGTGTGAGCAAAACGTTCTTAGGACATATTTTAGTTAGCTGGGTTCTACGTGTGATAAAACATACCCTTTCCATAAGCTGCATCGACCTCCTGAAAGTCACAGTTTCTGTGACACACACCATCGACAAGAGAGGATCTGGTGCCGTGGAATAAAAGCCGCTCACGATATCGCTCACACTTGTTTACAACTTTCATTTGTTCTTTTTTCCTGCAGAAAAAGAATGTTTATGTAAAAAAAACTTGGATTAAAGATTTGTGCGAGATAATCAATTCTTCTCCACAGGCCTGGACTGATACCCACGTCATGAAGTTTTCCCAGAGTTCCCTGTTTTGCACACGCTCGATCTGTCGGACAGTAAAACCCCTCAGAGTTTTATTGAAGAGCTCCTGGACTCTCACGTAATCTCTGTGAGCCGGCGGGAGACAGACTCTCTGCAAATAAACAAGAGATCTGTTTTATTAGAGAGCAGCGATGATGATGAAATGAACAAGATCGTCACAAAAACTTGCACTTTGGAACCGGTTTCAAAGTGTGTGTTCTTAAGCATCAAACACTGTTGTGCGCAAATGAACGACCAGAACACATTAAATGTTTTCTGTTAGAACGGCCCCTAAGTTAATAACTAATGATCTTTGCAACGGAAGTGAATCAATCAAAACTAACTTTATCTGGACAATAACTTTATTCTAGATCTGCTGTAAAGCCTAAACACTCTCTGTTACTGTAATCTCCTGTTATCTCTGTAAAGCTGCTGTGGAACTCTGTACTGTTAAAGCGCTGTATAAATGAAGAAGACTTGAGAAAAAACTGAACCTTAAATCCAGATTTAGGAATCGCAGTATGGTCCCAAAATCCAGGAACACCTTTAGAAAATTTAGTCTTTCTGGCACCGCAACCTCTGGAAAACAAAGATCACACTGAATAACACCGGACAACAGTCAGAAGCATGACATCAGCGCACAGGACGCTTGTGAGCGCCGTCACCTCGCTTTAGCCTTCAGGACGTCGAGCGATGAAACAAACGCGGGCCGTCGCCTGACGGGTCTCTCAGTGCCGCTAGCTTCATTTCGTTGTTTCATGTCTGTGAATTTAACATTTACTAATACGTTATTAAAATCAAAGGTTGCATTTATTAACATTAGTTAATACACTGTGAACAAACATGAACAAACAATGAACAGCTGTATTTTTATTAACTAACATTAACAAAGATTACTAAATACTGTAACAAATGTATTGCTCTTTGTTAGATCATGTTAGTAAATACTTTAACTAATGAACCTCATTGTAAAGTGTTACCGTTCAAATCTTAATACAGCTGAAACCCGCACAGAACACTGGCTTATAAGGACAGACCTGTGAAGCTGAGCTCATAGAAACGGTTTCCCGCTGTGAACTTGATCCCAGAATCCTCCTGGTTCTGCTGTAAATACTCCTGATATCTCTGCTCCAGCTTCTCACTGCTGACTGAAGACAGTCGGTGCATCTCTGCCTGAGAAAAAGAAACATGTCTATCAGCAGCAGTGATTGAGTAGGTTGCTTTTAAAACTATTATGTTACAATATTGCATTACTCCCTAAAAAACTAATTACATTGTTACTTTTTACGGGAACTAATGCATTACGCTCTCTTCCAGACCTTGCAGGTGTTTCTTTACTGAAAAAAAAATCATAACTGTATTAAGCAAATTATTTAAACTGAAAAGTAACTTGCATTACTTTAAAAAAAATCAAAGAAACTCCAATTACTTTATAAATGTACACATCATTTGTTACATCAAAAATCTGGGTTAATCTGATTACGTTACTTGTAACGTGTTACTCGTTACATCACAGAAGTATTATGATTACGTAACGCGTTACTCGTTACATCACAGGAGTAATATGATTATGTAACGCGTTACACCACAGAAGTAATATGATTACGTAACACGTTACTCGTTACATCACAGAAGTAATATGATTACGTAACGCGTTACACCACAGAAGTAATATGATTACGTAACACGTTACTCGTTACATCACAGAAGTAATATGATTATGTAATGTGTTACTCGTTACACCACAAAAGTAATATGATTACGTAACGCGTTACTCATTACATAATCATATTACTTCTGTGATGTAACGAGTAACGCGTTACGTAATCATATTACTTTTGTGGTGTAACGAGTAACACATTACATAATCATATTACTTCTGTGATGTAACGAGTAACGCATTACATAATCATATTACTTCTGTGATGTAACGAGTAACGCGTTACGTAATCATATTACTTCTGTGGTGTAACGAGTAACGCATTACATAATCATATTACTTCTGTGATGTAACGAGTAACGCGTTACGTAATCATATTACTTTTGTGGTGTAACGAGTAACGCGTTACGTAATCATATTACTTCTCTGATGTAACGAGTAACGCATTACATAAGCATATTACTTCTGTGATGTAACGAGTAACACATTACATAATCATATTACTTCTGTGATGTAACGAGTAACACGTTACATAATCATATTACTTCTGTGATGTAACGCGTTACGTAATCATATTACTTCTGTGGTGTAACGAGTAACGTAATCATATTACCTCTGTGATGTAACGAGTAACACATTACATAATCATATTACTTCTGTGATGTAACGTGTTACTCGTTACATCACAGAGGTAATATGATTACGTTACTCGTTACACCACAGAAGTAATATGATTACGTAACGCGTTACATCACAGAAGTAATATGATTATGTAACGTGTTACTCGTTACATCACAGAAGTAATATGATTACGTAACGCGTTACTCGTTACACCACAGAAGTAATATGATTACGTAACGCGTTACTCGTTACATCACAGAAGTAATATGATTACGTAACGCGTTACTCGTTACATCATAGAAGTAATATGATTATGTAATGTGTTACTTGTTACATCAGAGAAGTAATATGATTACGTAACGCGTTACTCGTTACACCACAAAAGTAATATGATTACGTAACGCGTTACTCGTTACATCACAGAAGTAATATGATTATGTAATGTGTTACTCGTTACACCACAGAGGTAATATGATTATGTAATGTGTTACTCGTTACACCACAGAAGTAATATGATTACGTAACGCGTTACTCGTTACACCACAGAAGTAATATGATTACGTAACGCGTTACTCGTTACATCACAGAAGTAATATGATTACGTAACGCGTTACTCGTTACATCACAGAAGTAATATGATTATGTAATGTGTTACTCGTTACACCACAGAGGTAATATGATTATGTAATGTGTTACTCGTTACATCGCAGAAGTAATATGATTATGTAATGCGTTACTCGTTACATCACAGAAGTAATATGATTATGTAATGCGTTACTCGTTACATCACAGAAGTAATATGATTATGTAATGTGTTACTCGTTACATCAGAGAAGTAATATGATTATGTAATGCGTTACTCGTTACATCACAGAAGTAATATGATTATGTAATGCGTTACTCGTTACATCAGAGAAGTAATATGATTATGTAATGTGTTACTCGTTACACCACAAAAGTAATATGATTACGTAACGCGTTACTCGTTACATCACAGAAGTAATATGATTATGTAATGCGTTACTCGTTACATCACAGAAGTAATATGATTACGTAACGCGTTACTCGTTACATCACAGAAGTAATATGATTATGTAATGCGTTACTCGTTACATCAGAGAAGTAATATGATTATGTAATGTGTTACTTGTTACACCACAGAGGTAATATGATTATGTAATGTGTTACTCGTTACATCACAGAAGTAATATGATTATGTAATGCGTTACTCGTTACACCACAGAAGTAATATGATTACGTAACGCGTTACTCGTTACACCACAGAAGTAATATGATTACGTAACGCGTTACTCGTTACATCACAGAAGTAATATGATTATGTAATGTGTTACTCGTTACATCACAGAGGTAATATGATTATGTAATGTGTTACTCGTTACACCACAGAAGTAATATGATTACGTAACATGTTTCTCGTTACATCACATTAGTAATATGATTACGTAACGTGTTACTCGTTTTAATTTGCTCATTAACACTTTAAGCAGACGAATGTAGTTGATCAAACATACTATAGATGCGTACTGGATCCAGCGGTTGTACTCATCTCTCCAGTACCAGGTCCAGGCGGTGGTGAGGAGCATGGAGTCGGGAAGCAGCGCAGAGGATTTCGTAGAGAGGCGCCGGACCTCGTCCAAACCCAGAGTCATTTCCTCGAAATAAACCGGCTCGTTTCCAGAACTGTCCAGGAGCAGACAGACGTCACGCATATTATTCATCCAGTTTTTCCACAGACATGGAAGTTCCATTAAAAATATGCATAATATAACACATTTTCTGAACTATGGCGCATACACACCTGTGTATGTTGGACGGGTCACAGTAATCACGCTCGATCTGTTGACTGTGGGGTAAGTCGTGCCATGTTCGGCCCACCTTCACCTCCCACTTATAGGGCATTGTAAAGTGTGTTTTTCTGCATTCGTCTGCAGACAGAAACGCTGATATCTGAATCTCACTGATCTACTAATGCAGTGTGATTCAATAACAACCCAGCAATAAACAGCCAAGTGCCTGATTTCTGTTCACACTGGCACTTCTTGCATGTGTGTGCATATGTATTTGTTATGAACATTGTGGGGTTAAAATATGACTGGAATTAAAAACCAGCTGGTCCGGTACAAGTTGGATGTATTTGGTGAGTAGCTTTATTATATATTCAGCCAGTCGATCATGGTCATTAAAAAAGACAATAATATTCCATAATATAATCGATTTCAAAGCACTGTCGTATGAGAACATTTGAACTGAATTGATCATTCTAAATAATGAGACTTGTTATTTTAGATCTGAATTCGTTTCATAATTGATTAATTTTGCACCATTGACACTGTATTGAACTAAACTGAATCAACACAAAACACAATTGAGTTGAATAATGACACTATTGTTTTCTGTAGAGTTGCCACATAGAAACACCCTAGCAACCACATAGCAACACCCTAGCAACCACCCTGAGATATTATCACACACACACACGTGCACACACATACCGTCTCCGCAGAAGCCTCTGACGAGAAAGGACAGGCAGATCTCGTTCTCTGCGGATGAGATAAAATCAGAATATGAGGGAAATATTCTCGTTGCTTTACTAATAACTGTAAACCCTAACACTCAAAATAATTAATTGGTTTGAATAGGACAAACTTAAAAATTAAACTAATTAGTGAAGTCAAATGAACTTTTATGAGTATTTAGCACTTTCTTTTAAGTTCACAGAACTGATATATTTTAAGTATTATTGTTTTGAGTTTTATGAAATTATATCTTTTAATTTAGACGAACTTAAGTTTAACTGAAACTAGGCTGGGATTTCACACACACACACACACACACACACACACACACACGGACAGGAGAGCTGTCGGTCAACAAATGGGAAAACAAAGAAACTAGCATTACTTTTTTGAAAAAGTAACTCCGATATTTTGTCATACATTTTAAAAGTAATGCGTTACTTTACTAGTTACTTGAGAAGTAATCTGATTGCGCAACAGAAGTAGCCTGTGCTGAGTCGCACACACTGGTCTCCAGCACACCTGTGCGAGTCTCCGGCTGGACTCCGGGGCGGACGCCCTCCGCCTTCCCGCGCTGCTCGCGGGTCTTCAGAGCAAGGATGTTGCGGTAGACGAAGGGAAGCTCGTCCATCAGCTGACGACACACTCCTCGGGAGAACAGGACTTTCCGCACGCGGGGCTCGAGGAGGTCGTGGGTGCGGCTGCAGTCCGCGAGCCCGCAGCGCCCCCGCATGAAGTCCTCACACACATGCAGCCGAGTGCACTTCTCTCCATCGGGACAGATCCCGTCCGGCCCTCGGCCCCGGTTGGACATCACACACACCTGAGAGGAGGACCACACACACACACGTGAGCGCGCTGCGACTCCAATTCCAGATTTGACTCAATGAATATAGATTTAATACAAATCGACCACATTTTAAAAAACGATTAATCGGAAAACCCTCATGATTGGCGGCTCACGGGCGGCAGAAGCGCGCTGTCGGACTGCAGCAACAGCACACGCAGATGCTCCCGGCTCAGACGGGTCATGTGATGCGCTCGCAGGATCCTCATGTTGTGCTCGGATCGCAGCTGCTGGTGTCCAAAACTGCAGCCAGGCCTTAGACACACACACACACACACACACACACACAAACACACCTAAAGTCCTGTCTGAATGGCCGTTACTTGTAATGCTTTTTAAATTACTTTACTTGTTACGTCATCAGTAATCTGATTAAAAAAAAAACATACTTTGGTAAATCATAATTATGACATAAAATGTGGAAGCTTATTTTCACCCCCCCCCCCCCCCCCCCCCAAAAATCATACTTTGGTGAAGCTTAATTATGACAAAAACAAATCATAATAAAAAGTATAATAATATGCAAAAATAAGATGACATTTTCAGTCATAATTATAACATAAAAAGTCAAAATTATGACATGAAGACAACTTTTTAACATCATAATTATTACTAAGTAATTAAGCATGTTATAATTATCATTTGATTTGTCAACATCAATTATCTCAGTTTAGAATTTTTAGGGGCCGTTCACACGACACAGTTCTCAACTAGGAATAAAGTAAAACATTTTATTTAAAATTACACCGTTATCGTCTCTGTGTGTAAACTACACAAATTACAAACATTATGTGTTCAGTCTATAATTCCTATTTTGTAATCTGATAATTATGACTTGGTATGTCATAATTTTGACTAGGCCTATTTATCTCATAATGACTTAGCGCGTCATCATTTTGACTTTTTATCTCACAATTATAACTTAGTAGGCCTATGTCATAATTGCAAGTTTTTAAGCGAATAGTTTCAACTTTGTATCTCAAAATTATAAGTATGTAATAATTTTAAACTTTTTTTATGTCATAGTTCTGATTTGTATGACATTTGTTTCTTATGTGGAAATAAATGGGCTTCCGTATTGATCAGATCACGTGTTTGTATCTTTAGTCTTGACTGAATGTAAGTGTGTTTGGCTGATGTGTAGTTTGATTAGCAACACACCGTCTGTCTGTCAGATTGTAAAGTGTGTGTTTGTGCATCTTTCTGTCTTCATCATATGTTTGTTATCCAATAAATGACATGTTTAAGTGTTGTGACAACTTGCCCCGTGCCGTGTGTCATCGGCACGGGTCTCCACACTCACACACACACACTCACACACACACACACACACACCTGTTACAGCGGCCCATCATCAGCTCATACTTGCACATGTGAAGGTCTCCACAGAACAGCTCGTCGCACTCGCTCCTCCGACACAGTTTGACGTTAGCTTGGGCGAACACCTCTGTGCTGTCGTCCCGCTGTATGACTGTGAAGGCGCCGCATTCCCGCAGGATTTTATCCAGGGAATTCTGCGGCGATATTTCCGTCAGCCCGAATGAAATGTCCAGGAGTCGCTCGTAGTCCATCGCTCCGTGATTCCCGCACAGGACCTGCAGGATCGTGTTCTCCGCCATGATTCATGGGTTTATATACGGGTCAGAGAGTGAGTTTTTTCTCTGAACACTGACTCCAGATCAGCAGCACCTGATTGGTTAATACTCTATCCGAGGAAACGAAACTCACGAGGAGAAATTCATTAAAGGGCCCGTATGTATGCTATGCAATTTATCAGGAATGCTCTTAAAGCTGCATTGTGTGATTTCTAGCGGCATCTAGTGGTGGATTTGCGAACTGCACCCAACAGAAGTTACGGTGGCCGACAGGAAGTGATGTCGAGAGTTTTATTTATTTTTTATTTTTTATTTTTATTAAACAATCAAAATCAGGCGTTACAAATTCATATTGACAATACGTACCTTCAATATCAAAACAATTTAAACATATATTTCATAAACATAATAAATAAATAAATAGAACATAAAAAAAAACAGAGGTCTAATCAGTTATCAAAATGTGTATAAGTTTGAAAACCTCCAAGGCTTGTCTTGTTTTTATATCTTTCAAAGCTTTCTTATACAGAGTTAGCTCCCTCATAAAAACCAAAAACAAAGGTCTTACCTTCATAAATCTACATTTAAGTATAAACTGCTTAGCTAAAATAATTAAACTGTTATACATCAAGTCTCTTTTTTTATCCTTCAATATAACCCCAATTCTAATCTCACAAAACTTTAACACTGGTGCTTGAGAGTCCTTTTCCAATATCCACTTTTGGACCGAACCCCAAAAGGATTTTATATAATTACAATGAAAAAACAAATGCTCTAAAGTCTCCATCTCCAAATCACAGAAAGTACAATTATTCTTATCAATATTAAACCTTTGTTTCAGAAACACATTACAGGGATAAATATCATTTAATATTTTAAAATGAGTTTCTTTAGCTTTTGGTGGGATAGGAAGAGTGAGGTATCTGGTTCTTAATGTATTTATAATTTCTTTAGAATGATCTTTTAGTATAGGGAAAAGTTCAGAGGTAAGGACGCCCCTTATAATTTTATTTGCACATGTTTGTTCCTTAAAGTCCAGTTCGCCTATATAAAGAGCCGGCATCCGCGCTTCAACAACCTCATAAGTCAACATACCTCTAACCAAGTTCCCCATTGCCTGTGGAATTGCCTTAATAACCCTTGAAAATTGTTTCTTCGTACACTTCACATTAAATGTAGTAGTGAATACATTGTAATTAAAAAAATTCCCACTTGAATCCATCAAATGTAAAATAGACCAGACACCCCTCTCCACCCACTCACAGTGACATAAAGATTTACCTTTAATCAAAATACATCTATTATTCCATATGGGACTACTATGTGGAGTGAAGTTGTGTTTATAAATCATTTTCCAATACAGGAGGACCTGCTCATGAAATTTAGACGGCTTAGGAAGTTTAGCCACACAGAAATCACATCTTAATAAAAAATCAATCCCCCCACACTTATCAAATATTTTAGAAGGAATATTAAACCAGAAGCCCTTACTATTTTAAATTTTCTTAAATAGTGATGTCTGTTTTTCCAAATGAAGTTAAAATTAGTTTGATTCATTGATTTAATTAAATTATCAGGGATGGCTAGAGAAAATGCAGGGTAGGGTACATAACTCTAGATAATGATACTATTTTAGTAATTAACACCCTTCCGAAAATATAAATCCCTCTGTAGCCAAGAGTTAAGTATAGATTTACTTTTCTTTATGCCAACCTCAATATTTTGTTCGTCTCTGTTTTTTTCTGTCTCTGGTTATCACTACCCCTAAATATTTAACTTCCGTTTTAACTGGAATACCGTACAGATCCGTTAGAGGGTGTTCATGTATAGCCATTAGTTCACATTTCTTTAAATTGAACTGTAATCCAGATTCTGTAGAGAACCCCTTAATCTCAATAACTAGCGGGATCTGTTCTGAACTTTTGAGGAAGATAGTGTCATCTGCCAGCTGAGTTATACATAGATAATTACCTAGCACATGTAAAGGCTCTATGTCAGGGCTGTTTTTTTAATAAAAATCGCCAATAATTCTGCAACTAAAATGAATAATAATGGGGGAAAAGGACAGCCCTGCTGAATACCTCGTTTTACCTCAAATCTTCTTGACGTTCCTCGTGGAAGAGAAACTGAGCTATTGGTATCTTTATATATCATATTAACCACCTTAATAAATTCTGACCCAAACCCAAAATGTTCTAAAGTTTTCATTATAAATGGATGTTCAACTGAGTCAAGATGTCGAGAGAGTAGCCAGTTAAACAGTGAGTTTATTTTTCTCATTTCTTTTCTTTTCCTTTATTTTTTTCCAAATTATTGTTGTTTCAAGTTATACTTATCAAATGTGAAAATGTGTAAAAGAAATGTCAAAAACTTGATATCAAACTCTGTAATTTTGAAAACTTAATAAATAAAAAAAAGAAGATTACCTCAAAACCTCAATAAAAAAAAAAGAACTGAAGCCGCCAGTGTCCCGAAATGGCGCTGACATCTTGGAACCTGAGTCTGCGCACTTGCGTTTTCGGGACCAGTCATGCGCAGTCGTGAGCAGGAAGTAATGCCGCGAAATCAAGGCCCCGCCCTCACTCTCGCAGAATCAATCGCAAGCACACGCCCTGCACTTTTCCTCAGTCTGGCCTCTGTCTGCTCCGTTCCTCTCCATTGATGTCTGCTGATTGCAGTACCTCGTTAAAATAAGGTAAATACAGCTACTAACCACATAGTCAACATTATGAAAAAAAGTCCGTTGGTGCTTCAGTGACTGCTTCGCACAGAGAACCTGTCAATCACAGCTGTCAATCAAGATGTCACAGCACCGTTTTTATAGCATCAAATAACTAACTAAAAACAAACTTATTTTAAAAACAAACACGTGAAATTACATCAACGTGATAGAAACTATAGTAAATGACAGAAACTATCTTTGGAAAAAGGATATGTGAAGTGTAATTTAATTGTTTAGTTGGTCTCACGTCCCGTTGAATAACATGGGGAGGCTGGGTTTATGACCTATACTAGGACCGGCCACTGGGGGGCGATCGAGACGTGGCTTCACTTTTGAGGGCTTGTGCGGCCAAGGGGGTAATCCATCAGCCGGAAGTTGAAGCCTCGCGGGAGCCGCCATTGTAGCAGAACTTCACCTGCTGTTAGCATCCCATTGACTCTCATTCATCTTGGCGTCACTTTGACAGCGAATAACTTTACATCTGAGGCGTCCAAAGGCTTAATTTGTCGATTATTTATTTCTAAAGAAACACGACAATGTATAAAATGCTCCATTACTTTGTATCTTATGTTACGGCCCCGTAGAAGCCGTTTTTGTAAAAATAGGCTAAAGATTGCGTCATAACCACGGGACTTTCTGTCGCACAATAGAGACGTTACCGTATAGGCCGGAGGAGAAGCTCGCGGCAATCTTTTACTCTCTATGAGGCAATCGGGGGGACATGAAGGCACAAAGTCAAGGGAGAAGCCCATAAGTAGAGAGTCCATAAAAGCAACGGGACAAAATATTTCAACAACGTTTTTGAGGAATTAGGTGATTCAGATTTGTCTTGGCACAGCTACTAGAAGATTTACAACTGTCAGACTGTCGTCACGCTCAGTTTGAGCCAGCGCACTCGCTCAGACATCAGACAGGAAGTGCAATAATCGGGGTTCAGTCTTCTCTGTTGAATCAATGGGGTCGCTGTGTCCTTTTGTTTTACTGTCTATGTGTGCGGCACGCTTGCTCCTTATCATGAAGAACAACATAGTGACGAAACGCGTTTGTCCGCTCAGGGCCACCGTAGAAACGTGTGTGTAAGCGGACCCGCGGTGTGTGTAGAGAGAAACGCCTCATTATAAGCTAATAAACACATAACGGTTCATTATGTAAGATCTTTATATAGGGTGCTCCGATCAGGATTTTTGGGGCCGATCACCGATCACCGATTACTGGAAGCTGTATCACCCGATACCGATCACCGATTACAGGGTCTATTTTGAAGCCTTCTATTTATCATGTAGCATTATTATTAAACTATATTTAACAACAATGTACATTAAGTATTACATTTAAGAGAAGACAATGTATCATGAATTTACACCTGTGTATTTATCAGACATGAAAACGGGTCAGGGGTGAAAAAGGTGAGAAGGATATTACCCCTCTAGGGGGGCCGGGGGCATGCTCTCCCCCCGGGGCGCAATTATTTTATAGTCTACTATAAAATTAAGAAAATAAATATAGCACAAATGTATAGCACAGCTGTTTAATGAGGCAGCAACATATGATAGATAGGACAGAACAGAACAAAAAATGCTATTAATAATCTTTCATTGCGCTAAAGTATTATGATATGATTATGAAAGACTCCAATAGAGTGCATGCACACAGCGCTTATGCGCATCCCGAGCGCTGAATGATGCGCTTGAGGCAACACGAGTCACAGCGCGCAGCTCTTCGAGGACGCAGTGAAAAGTTCTAAGCACAAAGGAAATACATATCGATGCATAGTGTATTATACAGTATCTATCTATGCAATAGTTTATTCAGCCTTTTCTTTTAACAGTTTTAAATTTCAGTTACTGTACGCGTGAACAACAATGACAGTGCTCTCCAGTGTTGTGATCTAGACACGGTAGGAACATGAATCATGATTGAGGTACTACAGCAAGATAGTCAATTTATGCGAAACTATAGAGCTTTATCTACAGATCAAGTATAATAATATTAACATTTAATCATCTTGGAGAGAGTTGCATCGTTGCCGAACGCGACGCGCTGTTTGAATGCTGAATGGAGAATGACTGACAGCGGAGGGAAAAGTTTACGTGAACTTGAATTTAATGACTTAAATATTATTTTCTATCTTACATTATACTATAGTATGGCTTCATATATATTATGAGTTTTTGAACTCCACCTGAGCGCTCGTTGCCGCGGCGATCAGTGGATACAGTGTTCTCTGTATCTCGCGCAGTCTTTACTCGGACGCGCGCTTCAATCTATCGCCGTTGCGGACGGACTCTATTCTTTCCGGTAATTTTACGGATTGATCAGAGAGGCTGCACAGTTTGACAAGCAGACAGCGGCGTGGTACACACATTGCAGATGGATTGCTAGTGAATTGCTTTTTCAAACACCTTGTAGAATTGCCAGACTGCTGAAGCCATTTTTACCGATTTTTAACAGGGCATAAAAAATTGTCTCGCGAGTTTTGCGTCATCTGATCGGCTTTTCTGGATCGGCCTTTATAGAGACCGCCGAGAGGCATCCAGCTGCAGCCCCGCAGACTCACCTCAGGGTAGACACCAGTGGCTGGACACCAGTGGATGGACAGCAGACGTCATTTCCGTATCGTCATTCACTTCTCAAATTGACGTCATTTCCGTATCGTCATTCACTTTTCAAATTTGACGTGCCATGAAAAAACTGCCCCAGGATGTTAGAGACATGTGTGTCCCTTTTACAATTGTTGAATGCAGAAATTGCAGAGCTTTGTTCAAAGACTCAGTGGGGTACCGTGGAAACGGAAAACGTGGAGACCTGCGAGGGTTTTATACAGACCCTGAATTTACTGAGCATTGCCCAGACTGCCAGTTTTAGAGGCCAGGAATGAGGTGTGGTGTGCAATAGTTTATTTGGTTTATTTTTTTTTATTTTCTCTTGAAATTAAATCTCTTGACAACCTTACTGTGGCATCTTCATTCTGATGGTCAGATTTTACTAATTAGATTGTGTAATTTCCAATAAATATTGCAAAACCATGAAGTGTTAATTTGATCTGGATTGTTTGGTAAATTGTCTGATCATGTGAATCTACGTATATTTTAAAACAGAAGTGGTTACATTTACAAAAAAAAAATAAGAATTGAATATCCAAATGGGCAAGGCAAAAAACTGTGGTCAATTAACATGTACAAGTCTGTTGTATTGACAAAACGTTATAGTCCATTGATCTAGGCTGAATTTAAGTTACAAAAAATAGTGACATGATCTGAACAATATATATTTTCAAGGTGGTTCTTGTGAATGCAGTTTGCATGAATTATTGATGTTATAATATTAAGTATATTATTGAGAATTGTTTTATGTAAAGAGATATGATTAAGATCATATTTCAATTTGCACACAGCTTTTATATTATATATTTTAAGTCATAAAAGTAAAATGACAATACGGAAAAGACGTGTGCAATTAAGACTGCAAAGAATGCTGTCTATCCACTGGTGAAAATATAAAATAAATATGCTGTCTATCCAGAGGTGAAAATATAAAATAAATATGCTGTCTATCCAGAGGTGAAAACAGAAAATAAATATGCTGTCTATCCAGAGGTGAAAATATAAAATAAATATGTCAATCCAGAGGTGAAAATATAAAATAAATATGCTGTCTATCCAAAGGTGAGAACTAAATATGCTGTCTATCCAGAGGTGAAAATATAAAATAAATATATGTCAATCCAGAGGTGAAAATATAAAATAAATATATGTCCATCCAGCGGTGAAAACGGAAATTAGCGGCGAAACGGAAATGACGGAGAAAAGGGAAATGACGTAGGCTGTCCATCCACTGGTGTCCAGCCAGTGGTGTCTACCCGGAGGTGAGTCTGCGGGGCTGCAGCTGGATGCTATTGAGACCGCCGATCACACATCCCAAAGCAATTATCGGCCGATTGTGATCGGCGACCGATCAATCGGAGCACCCTTATACACCACTGAACACATAATTATGTATATGATGTTGCATTTCTGTCAACAGATCCTCCTAAATATTACACACTGCACCTTTACTAATAAGCTTTGACTTAAGTGTCAAAAGAATTCTTAGTAAAAAGTAAGACTTCTCTAAGAGTAGGAGACTTTTATAAGGAAGCTTATTCGACTGTAGTGTGTGGATCAAAATGACATACTCTCTCCCATTAACATTCATTTCAGTAGTACCTCCTTGTGTAAACTGCATTTTTATTTTTGCTATAGATTTTGCACTAGTCCTTCTCACGCTAGTACATTTCTAACAAGTTACCAAAAGAATAAGCTGATGGTCAAGAGTCGTGCGGCGTCAGTTCCTGTGAAAAACTCTTTCAATGGGCGGAGCGTCGACGCAAGATGAAGACAAAACACACTAAAGTTGTGCACTGGAAAGCTTTATTGTGACAATTAACTCAAATATTGAGATTATTACAAAGTTCCAAGTAAAATCAAGACAAATAATACATTTCCATTCAAAACAGCATGACATGAAAATTCATTTGTTTTATAAATGCATGTTATAGATCTCATAGTGAATCATTTTTCAATGTATGTTTATTTTTTTGATAATGCAATATTTAACTGGATGTTCCAATGAAAGGAGTCTTCACTCTTCAAGCTGGGGTTCTCCAATCATTTAGTGTTCTTAAACCCCGCCCCCTGCATGGCCACGCCCACATCTCAACATCCAATCAACAACCGGTGCACAGAACCAAAGCTTTTTTAATTTTTTTCAATAATTCGCTACACTTTGGATGCATGTAGGAGGCATTTTTGGATTTGTCATTTTTATTTCACACCACTAGAGGGCACAGAGTTTAATGAAATCATATTTTATAAAGTGCATGAAATTGCAAATTCATTTGTTTTACATAAATGGACAATAAGTGTGGTATCAAACTCATGCCTCTATGTAAGCAAAGATCTGTCGCTACTTCACGACTTTATCCTGAGAATACAAGACACCAGGGGCCGGTTCACGAAACATTACCATTAAGAATAAAATTCTTCTTAAATTACAATTTCTTCTTATTCTCTTTAAATTAAGAAAAAAGATAAGAATATTTTATTTGCTCAAAAACTTTAATATTTGAGGAGTTTTAAAGAATTGTACTTCTCTGAACTGAACCTCTCAAGAGTTTTCTTAACTTCTTTATAAAGAAGATTTTGGTGGACCCGAATCCAGAACATCTCTTCTTCTGCCAGTTTCAATTACCGTATATACACGAATATAAGACGAGGTTTTTGTCCTAAAAATAGGCTGAAAAATGGGGGGGTCGTCTTATATTCAGGGTTGTCTTATATTCGGGTATATACGGTAATGTGTAACATTTATAACGTGATTATCAGCATTAACTTCTTTTTACCGGCTTCCTCTAAAGCCTCAGATCACATGGTTGATCAGCAAATGATGCAGTCTGACTTTGGAGGCTTCGGAGAAGCTGAAGCTGAAGTTTGTAGGTGAGAAGTATTTGAGGAAGAGGAGGAAGAGGGAGAAACCTGTGAGGAGGAAGAGGAGCGATAAACATGTGAGGAGGAAGAAGAGGAGGGAGAAACATATAAGAAAGGAGAGGAGGAGCGAGAAACATGTGAGGAGGAAGAGGAGGGATAAACATATGAGAAAGCAGAGGAGGAGGGAGAAGCATGTGAGGAAGAGGAGGAGGCGACTGAGGAAGATGTGGCGTATGATGGAGTGACTCTAACGCTGGCGTTTGCGCTGCTGTATGAAGGAACGCGTCTCCTCACCGCCGCCGCGGGTCTCATGATCACGTCCTCACACACACTCGAGTCGCTGTACTCGATCAGGTACTCGGGGTAGATCTGGTGCTTCTCAAACACAACGAATATAGACGGGTCGCAGACGTCGTTCACACAGCTGTCGTAGAACACGGTGTCTCCTCCATCTTTAGACGGGGGCCGCAGATAATCCGAGTCTCCTTTCGTGTAGTCGCCCACCAGAACCCGGCACACGAACATCGAGCGGGCGCCCGAGTCTTTAGTGTAGCTGTGCGAGTATTTCGCATCTCTGGCAAAATAACTACCTGTAAAAAGACATGGAGAATAACTCTCGTCCTGTGCTCGGGTTATTCTGGCCCCAAACGTGTTCATCGGAGGGATTCAAGACTTTAGTCGCACTTCAACCACGAATAATACACACACAAAAAAACTTTTTTTAATGGATTTGAGGAGTTTAGTGGTTGAAATTTAAAAAAGTAACAAAACCTTCCCTCTCGGGTCAATCTGACCCCCTTAGGAATGAATGAATGCGAGGAATGCTTCAATACACATTTAAAAACCTAAAACCTTTACCACAAAATTATTTTATAATGTCTACATGTGTATCTGAATGCTCCTCTGCTCCATATAGAGCTATAAGCCCATCTAGAGGCATGAAATATCATGTGTTATTATTATTTTGTTTCCACAAGAGGTCAAAGACGCCCATGTAAGATATTTAGAGCTGAATTAAAAGGGTTATGCATGAAATTGTGAGTTATTGTGAATTTAAGTTGAAAGAATGTGAAGAATGTGCTTCTGAATTACTATTTATTTATTATTTATTGATCAAATCTAGTAATTTAAAGGTAAATACAATAAAAAAATCTCCCAAAAAAACTTCACAAAAAATAGAAAAATATTATCAAAAAAAAAAAAAGCTTTCTGGACAAAACAAAAAAAAAGTATAATTTTAGGGCCGCTCATTTTGACCCGCGAGGGAAAGATGTCTTATAAAGTGCGAGTGAAGGTTAAAGGAATAGTGCAGATTCTGTCATCAGACATGGAACGAGGGCGAGTTAACGATGACTTGTTTATTATGTGGACTTCCTGAACTTCACCTTTCCCGTAGGCGGTTCCGTGCGTCCCGCAGATCCTCCAGTCGAAGTTGTTCAGGCTGATGGCGTCGACGTGCTTGCGGTTGGTGCCGTGGAACAGCTGCCTCTCGCACACGTCTCGGCCTCGGCTGCTCTTCTTCATGCAGTCCTTCTGCCTGAGAGGGTTAATCATGACTGATTCATATCAGGGGCTGTTTTACACCACACCGTTCTCAACTAAAAATGCACAACTTTGTATGCGTTTTGGCCGTTCGTTTACACAACAACAGCGTGTCTGAAAACTTAAACTTTTAAAAACGAGTGCAAGTCTCCGTGTAAACGACAAATACGCGAATCTCTGAAGACGATGATGTCATGCACATGCGTATCACGTGTTCAGTCTGTAGTGTTTCATTTGTTTTCTTTCTTTTTACTTGTATTATTAATTTATATATTGCACTGTATATTTTCTTTTCCCTTTTTGTTGTAGTCTATATTTGTTTAATATTTTTACACTATATGTTGGATTACTGTCATGTTTATTATTTGTATGTGACTGGCATTCAATAATTTCTTTTAAATCTATAGTGTTTCATCGCCATCTACTGGCCTAGCAGCAGAAAACAGCGTTTTTAGCCTTTTTCACAGATCGTTTGGACAAAGATGTCGTCTGTACCCTTATAATGGTGAGTGCATGTCTTGTGGACTTACCACTGAAACACTTCCCATAATGCTCTGTTCTGGATCCTGTCAATCTTCAGAACGCTGAAGCCTCTCATGGTGCGATTGAACAGGTCGTTGATTTTGATGTATTCACCGGCCGTGCTTTGCAGCGACACTCTCTGCACAGAAAAGTGCAGGATAGCATCAACATGTACAAATCAATGTCATTGTGAAGGAATGTGAAAGCCTGCGCTCACCCTGTATCCGGTTTCAGGAGTCAGAGCTTTATCCCAGTGCTCCGGCAGAGCCTTTAAATTGGTAAATGTCCTTTTACTGAGAACAGATGTGAAGAGTGTTCTGTCATGCACGTTTTTTAGAAAGGTTTTGAGAGAGAATGAGAGTGAGCACAGGAGCATTTGCTTACGTTGTCTTGATTGTTCGTGCATCAGCTGCCGACACAAATTTGGGACGACGTCTGACGAGTTTTTTGGTTGAGTAGCGTTTGTTTTCCTGGATCATATCTGAAGAGCAAGATCAGTTCAGACGGCATTAAGACGACAGTCCTCGTATTCAGCCGTAATGGCTTATAGAGCTGCGTGAAGGTGCTTCAAGACTTCTCAATCTTACTTTTTATTTTAATTAATTTGCTTTCACACTTTTTAAAGTACTGAATAAAAACATTACTTTAAAAAGAAAGAGCTAATATAAAAGTAACTAAGTATGTAATTTTTTAAGGGAGTAATGCAATATTGTAACGCATTACTTTTAAAAGTAACTTTCTCCAACACCGCTCACACTGCTCGTCCGTATCGTTGGGCCCTGAATTGTAAAAGGTGTTTTGTTAGGTTACCCTGGAAGCTGAGGGTGTAGGTCTGTGATCCGGCTGTGAACTCCACCACGGCACTGCTATCAGCCTGATACTTCTGCTCAAGCTCAGCACTAGAGATGGAGGACAAGCTGTGACCCCCCTCCTGATGAAGAACATAGAACATCATAACGAGTCAAGTAACGCATTACAAGTAACGTGCATTACGTAATCAGATTACTTATGATTTAACGAGGAAAGTAACACACTACAAGTCACGTGCATTACGTAATCAGATTACTTATGATGTAACGAGTAAAGTAACGCATTACAAGTAACGTGCATTACGTAATCAGATTACTTATGATGTAACGAGTAAAGTAACGCATTACAAGTAACATGCATTACGTAATCAGATTACTTATGATGTAACGAGTAAAGTAATGCATTACAAGTAACATGCATTACGTAATCAGATTACTTATGATGTAACGAGTAAAGTAACGCATTACAAGTAACGTGCATTACGTAATCAGATTACTTATGATGTAACGAGTAAAGTAACGCATTACAAGTAACATGCATTACGTAATCAGATTACTTATGATGTAACGAGTAAAGTAACGCATTACAAGTAACATGCATTACGTAATCAGATTACTTATGATGTAACGAGTAAAGTAACGCATTACAAGTAACATGCATTACGTAATCAGATTACTTATGATGTAACGAGTAAAGTAACGCATTACAAGTAACGTGCATTACGTAATCAGATTACTTATGATGTAACAAGTAAAGTAACGCATTACAAGTAACGTGCATTACGTAATCAGATTACTTATGATGTAACGAGTAAAGTAACGCATTACAAGTAACATGCATTACGTAATCAGATTACTTATGATGTAACGAGTAAAGTAATGCATTACAAGTAACATGCATTACGTAATCAGATTACTTATGATGTAACGAGTAAAGTAACGCATTACAAGTAACGTGCATTACGTAATCAGATTACTTATGATGTAACGAGTAAAGTAACGCATTACAAGTAACATGCATTACGTAATCAGATTACTTATGATGTAACGAGTAAAGTAACGCATTACAAGTAACATGCATTACGTAATCAGATTACTTATGATGTAACGAGTAAAGTAACGCATTACAAGTAACATGCATTACGTAATCAGATTACTTATGATGTAACGAGTAAAGTAACGCATTACAAGTAACATGCATTACGTAATCAGATTACTTATGATGTAACGAGTAAAGTAACGCATTACAAGTAACGTGCATTACGTAATCAGATTACTTATGATGTAACGAGTAAAGTAACGCATTACAAGTAACATGCATTACGTAATCAGATTACTTATGATGTAACGAGTAAAGTAACGCATTACAAGTAACGTGCATTACGTAATCAGATTACTTATGATGTAACGAGTAAAGTAACGCATTACAAGTAACGTGCATTACGTAATCAGATTACTTATGATGTAACGAGTAAAGTAACGCATTACAAGTAACGTGCGTTACGTAATCAGATTACTTATGATGTAACGAGTAAAGTAACGAATTACAAGTAACGAATTACAAGTAACGTGCATTACGTAATCAGATTACTTATGATGTAACGAGTAAAGTAACGCATTACAAGTAACGTGCGTTACGTAATCAGTTAAAGTAACGCATTACAAGTAACGTGCGTTACGTAATCAGATTACTTATGATGTAACGAATAAAGTAACGCATTACAAGTAACGTGCGTTACGTAATCAGTTTACTTATGATGTAACGAGTAAAGTAACGCATTACAAGTAACATGCATTACGTAATCAGATTACTTATGATGTAACGAGTAAAGTAACGCATTACAAGTAACATGCATTACGTAATCAGATTACTTATGATGTAACGAGTAAAGTAACGCATTACAAGTAACATGCATTACGTAATCAGATTACTTATGATGTAACGAGTAAAGTAACGCATTACAAGTAACATGCATTACGTAATCAGATTACTTATGATGTAACGAGTAAAGTAACGCATTAAAAGTAACGTGCATTACGTAATCAGATTACTTATGATGTAACGAGTAAAGTAACGCATTACAAGTAACATGCATTACGTAATCAGATTACTTATGATGTAACGAGTAAAGTAACGCATTAAAAGTAACGTGTATTACGTAATCAGATTACTTATGATGTAACGAGTAAAGTAACGCATTAAAAGTAACGTGTATTACGTAATCAGATTACTTATGATGTAACGAGTAAAGTAACGCATTACAAGTAACATGCATTACGTAATCAGATTACTTCTGTGATGTAACGAGTAAAGTAACGCATTACAAGTAAAAATACAGTTTTATTACGCCAACACAACAGGCACTTACCACTGTAGCATACGGGATCCAGATTCCATTCTCATCCTCCCAGTACCAAAGCCACTCAGTGGTCAGAATGAATGTGGGCTGGACCACTGACGACACTGTGGACAGACGCCGCACACTGTGAGGGCCTTGGGTCATCGTATCAAAATGAATTTGGTTGATTCCAGAGCTTTGATAGAGAGCGAAACAGTCAAAACACTCAACACAACAAACCACACATTAGTTAATACACTGACTAAATAGACAGCTTTATTATGATGTATAGCAACACACTAAAACCAATGCAAACACCTTAGCAATTGAATAGAAACCACTTTCAGCATCCTAGCAATTCAATGATTTCATCCTCATGTGATTTTATCACCCACCTGTATATACTTTTAGGATCACAGTAATCTTTCTCAATGACCTCGTTGTGAGGAAGTGCTTTCCATTCGGATCCTTCCTTAACTTCCCATTTATAGGGAACACTGGAATGCTCCTTAAAACATGAGTCTGGAACACAAGGGTGCAGATCAGTTCAGTTCACAATACAATACACACGACTAGATGAATCATATGAGCACAGAGTTATGGAGCTCTTACCACCGTGCTTGCAGAATCCTTTGATGAAATACATGCAGATCTCAGTTTTCTCTAAGAAAAGAAACACACACACACACACACACACACATCACTCACCGAATTATAAGCATCTTTTAAGCTGAATATTGCATTCTCATATTTAAAGGATTATTCCACTTCAGAATTAAAATCTCCAAGATGTTCATGTCTCTCTTTCTTCAGTCGAAATTAGAAATGAAGGTTTTTGAGGAACACACTCCAGGGTTTCTCCATATAGTGACTTCAATGGGGTCCAACGGGTCGAAGGTCCAGATGTGAGATTCAAAGTCTCGACACGATCCAGCCGAGGAATAAGAGTCTGATCTAGACAAACCAGCCGACATTTATAACACAATACACATTTATATACTTTTACCCACTAATGCTGGTCTTGCTCTAGCTGTGATGCGACACACATTACGTAATCAGGGTGAAAGGTCAAGCGTGACGTAGGAGGAAGAACAGACCCAGTGTTTACAGAGCGAACGTGCAACAACTGAGTCAAACGCCATTTACAAAAAACAAAAACAAAATAAAAGGTAAAACAACGATGTCGGACGATTTTGAAGTTGGAGGAGAAAGTGAGATGAGCGTTTTTCACCCTATCCTACATTTCTGAACCGGAACACGTGTGACCTTTCACCCTGATCATGTAATGTGTGTCGCATCACAGCTAGAGCAAGACCAGCATTAGTGGGTAAAAGTATATAAATGTGTATTGTGTTATAAATGTCCGCTGGTTTGTCTAGATGAGACTCTTATTCCTCGGCTGGATCGTGTCGAGACTTTGCAGCTGCACTGAAACTCACATCTGGACCTGGTACTGAGACCGCTCTCATCAGAGTCACACATGATTTGCTCTTATCATCCGATCGTGGTTGTATCTCTCTATTAGTGTAACTCGATCTTAGTGCTGCATTTGAGTATTGGATTGAGTTTAAAATTGTATTATTTGTCTACAAAGCCCTGAATGATTTGGCACCTCAACACCCCGTATCATCACCTTAGGCTGCATAGATCAGGTCAGCCGGAACCGGGAACACTCCCCATAAATCCTGATGTACTCCTTACATCATAAGAAGAGTTAGCGTCTATGGTAATATTAGTCTCTCTGTTTATCCCGAGGTTTAACGCAGTCCGCCGGATCCAGGCCGTATCCAGATCGGATGAAGGACCTGCGCCTTGACACACACACACACACACACTCCAGATCGGATGAAGGACCTGCGCCTGGACACGACGACAACACATGAGTGGCCGGAGCGAGTTAAGGGTGTTCTGTTAGAGCGGTGTCGTGTAGCGGCCCCTAAGTTAATAACTAATGATCTTTGCGACGGAAGTGAATCAAAACTATTTTTATCTGGACAATAACTTTATTCTAGATCTGCTGTAAAGCCTAAACACTCTCTGTTACTGTAATCTCCTGTTATCACTGTAAAGCTGCTGTGAAACATCTATAATGTTAAAAGCACTGTATAGATGAAGGAGACTTCGACCCGTTGGACCCCATTGAAGTCACTATATGGAGAAATCCTGGAATGTTTTCCTCAAAAACCTTCATTTCTTTTCAACTGAAGTGAACTACTGTGAGATGTGATACCTATAGGGGATTGTGGAGGCCTCTGAGCCTCCTGTCCTCTAAAACCACTCGATGGCCTTCGGTTCTGAGCACTCGGGCCTCCTCTGGGGTTCTGAGCACTCGGGCCTCTTCTGGGGTTCTCAGCACTCGGGCCTCCTCTGGGGTTCTGAGCACTCGGGCCTCCTCTGGGGTTCTGAGCACTCGGGCCTCCTCTGGGGTTCTCAGCACTCGGGCCTCTTCTGGGGTTCTGAGCACTCGGGCCTCTTCTGGGGTTGTTTCTGAAACGAGGCTTCAGGACTTCAATGTTCGAGTAGATATCCTTCATGATGGGCATGAGTTCGCTGGGAACGCCTCTGTCCTGCAGGGCTTGCAGTGGATGAGGCTCGTAGAAGTCGTGAGCTCGAGTGCAGTCGCAGGATCCACGCAGGTATTTCTCACAGATGTGGAGTCTCTTGCAGTTCTCGGCGTCCTGACATCGGCCGTATTGTCCCGCGCCGTTATTATAAGAATGACACACCTGAAAAACAACCACGATTCTGATGGATTCCGGTGGAAACCAGCTTCCATAGGTTCTTGTTTTTTACTGGTGGTACAGTAAATATAGTAAGTGCACGATCATACAAGAGTCCTTTAATAAATTCAACAGGGAACATGTAGGAGAATCACAGGACATAAAGCTCAGGCGTCTAACATTGACAAGGCCAAACACTGAACAGAGAGAGCTTAACAACACAGGAGGGTAATCAACCCAACCATAACAGGTGTGAGGAACTAAGGAACTAGGGAACAAAACAGGGACAGAACACAGTAAAAACATAATCAAAACTGAACATACACGTCACAGCTACACTGATAGACTCAATGTTTGAACTATGAACGATGTATTTCAGAGCTACTGTATGTATTGCGGGGTAAAATAAGTGAAAAACTCTTACAGCCGGCAGGAGTGAGTGGTCGCTCTGCAGAAGCAGAATACACAGATGCTTTATGTCCAGTGTGTTCAGACCATGAGCGCTGAGCACAGGCTCGTTCTGATCCGACGACAGATCGTGACTGAACCGACATCCTCGTCTGTGGGACAAAACACATCCGTTTCAGGAACACACAGTTGCTGCGGTGCATTTGGTTTCATTTTAGTTACGTTTAAGCATTAGTATGAACCATCTCCTGCACAGCACTGCCTTAACACAACAACTGTTTGTTTATTTATATTTATAACTTGCATTCGATATCTAATGACGTGTGTTCATTGATGCAAGTTTTGCTCGTAGGTGATGATGCGGGTGCGGGTGATGGTGCGGATGCGGGTGATGGTGCGGGTGATGATGCGGTTGACGATGCGGTTGACGATGCGGGTGATGGTGCGGGTAATGATGCGGGTGATGATGCGGGTGATGGTGTGGGTGATGATGCGGGTGATGGTGTGGGTGATGGTGCGGGTGATGGTGTGGGTGATGGTGTGGGTGATGGTGCGGGTGATGATGCGGGTGATGGTGTGGGTGATGGTGCGGGTGATGGTGCGGGTGATGATGCGGGTGATGGTGTGGGTGATGGTGTGGGTGATGGTGCGGGTGATGGTGCGGGTGATGGTGTGGGTGATGATGCGGGTGATGGTGTGGGTGATGGTGTGGGTGATGGTGCGGTTGACGATGCGGGTGATGGTGCGGGTAATGATGCGGTTGACGATGCGGGTGATGGTGCGGGTAATGATGCGGGTGATGATGCGGGTGATGATGCGGGTGATGATGCGGGTGATGGTGTGGGTGATGGTGCGGGTGATGGTGCGGGTAATGATGCGGGTGATGGTGTGGGTGATGGTGCGGGTGATGATGCGGGTGATGGTGTGGGTGATGGTGCGGGTGATGGTGCGGGTGATGATGCGGGTAATGGTGCGGGTAATGATGCGGGTGATGATGCGGGTGATGGTGTGGGTGATGGTGCGGGTAATGATGCGGGTGATGATGCGGGTGATGGTGTGGGTGATGGTGTGGGTGATGGTGTGGGTGATGATGCGGGTGATGATGCGGGTGATGGTGCGGGTAATGATGCGGGTGATGATGCGGGTGATGATGCGGGTGATGGTGTGGGTGATGATGCGGGTGATGGTGTGGGTGATGGTGCGGGTGATGATGCGGGTGATGGTGTGGGTGATGGTGCGGGTGATGGTGCGGGTAATGATGCGGGTGATGATGCGGGTGATGGTGTGGGTGATGATGCGGGTAATGGTGTGGGTAATGATGCGGGTGATGATGCGGGTGATGGTGTGGGTGATGGTGCGGGTAATGATGCAGGTGATGATGCGGGTGATGGTGTGGGTGATGGTGTGGGTGATGGTGTGGGTGATGGTGCGGGTGATGGTGCGGGTGATGATGCGGGTGATGGTGTGGGTGATGGTGTGGGTGATGGTGCGGGTGATGGTGCGGGTGATGATGCGGGTGATGATGCGGGTGATGGTGTGGGTGATGGTGCGTGTAATGGGGCTCTACTGGTTATGAAAATTAGTCACCAATATGGGGTGTCTAGTCAGGACACGGAAGGCATGGATATTCGTTGAATGGTTTAATCAATACTTTGAAATACAGATGCACAGGCACTATCTCTTATTAACTTTACAGTGTAGGTGTGGTTCTAAAGGAAAGGAAATAAACATCTAAATTAACTAACATAAACACAATTGAGGCTAATAAGTCTCCATAGTTACTTAAATAAACAACACTAAACATGTCCTGAAACATGAACTACAATAAGAATGCCATACAATCTACACATACAACAGAGATAAAGGCTGTCACTGACTGTAAACTTTAACATAAATTACTGATATTAAATTATCTATAATATAATATAGTTGTAACTTACTGGTGGTCACTGACGCACACGAACACAACCTGAAGCTTAACTTGTAAAACTGAAACTAAAACTGACGGTCGTTCTCTGCAAGCCGGGCATGTCGCAACATGTCAGAAAGGGGGCGTGGTCTGAGCGAACACTCGCTGTACATGCTCAATCCAGGTTCACATCACTTGAGCCTTTTGCACAGCCGCCCCATAATTCACGGTGTGAATTATCTCCTGGAAGGCTCAACTATCCACAGGAGCTGTTGTCGAGGCATTCTCCGGGATGGCCGGCAGCTCAATGAGCTTGGCCACTGGTCTGGTGTAGGTCCTCTCGTCCACCTGCACCTCCGCAGTCCTCACTTTCCCATCGACACTCCGAATGGTCTTTGTGACTCGTCCCACTGGCCACAATGCCCGAGGTAACCTTTGGTCAATTACCATCACCACTGTACCAACAGTGAGGTTCTCTGTGTCCTTTACCCATTTCTGCCTTGACTGCAAGAAAGGTAAGTAGCTCCGTATGAAATGGGTCCAAAACTGGTCAGCTAGCACCTGACTGTGCCGCCATCTTCTCCGACTGAGAATCTCAGACTCAAGGTACACCACTTGAGGAAGCGAAGAGTCAGGCCGCCCCATGAGGAGGTAGTTGGGAGTTACGGGATCCACATCGGCTACATCTGTCGACACATAGCCCAATGGCTTGGAGTTGAGGATTCCCTCTACCTCAATCAGAACTGTCTGCAAGACTTCTTCGGTCACTGTCTGTGCTCCCAGAGTAACGTAGAGTGCAGCCTTAATGGATCTGACTTCCCGCTCCCAGGCTCCACCAAAGTGAGGTGCATTTGGTGGGTTGAACTGGAAACGGATCTGGTGCTTAGCCAACTTGGTCTGCAGCTCTTCGCACATGGCCACAAAACTTGCTCTGAGCTCGTGCTCCCCTCCGCGGAAGTTGGTCCCACAGTCAGAGAGAAGCTCGAAGGGAGTTCCCCGTCTAGCCACGAACCTTCTGAGTGACATAAGGAATGAATCGGTATCCATGTTGGGCAGCGCATCTAGGTGAATGCACCTGGTGGTCATACACTTAAAAACTATTCCCCATCTCTTTTCCGTACTCCGACCTCGCTTGACCTGGAACGGGCCGAAGCAATCTACTCCTGTTGAATAAAATGGAGGCTTCAGGAGGCGGAGACGACAAGGGGGCAGATCTGCCATCTTAGGAATAGCAGGCTTTGCTCTCCATTTCTGACACTGTGGGCAGGATCTCTGATGACGACGCACAGCT
The DNA here is from genome assembly GCA_030578255.1 of Tiaroga cobitis. Classification (NCBI taxonomy): domain Eukaryota; kingdom Metazoa; phylum Chordata; class Actinopteri; order Cypriniformes; family Leuciscidae; genus Tiaroga; species Tiaroga cobitis. The sequence continues at coordinate 415,665 of JAROOI010000076.1, forward strand.
TCGCGGCCTTGGAGGATCCAAAACTTGCGTCGGAGCTCTGCGAAGACCCTCTCTGATCCAGAATGGAGTAACTTGTTATCATATTGTCGTATGATAAGTTTGGTAATATAGTGCTTAGGTTCTAGCACAATTGGGTGTACGACATCTTCTTCCAGACTTGTAGAACGGCGCAACCTACCACCTACTCGGATAAGGCCCTTAGAGACGTCGTACTCGGGAGCAAGTGACAAGAGCCGACTGCTGGATGGAAGTGCTTTCCCTGTTTTTCGGCACTTAACTTCGTCTGGAAAGCTATCATATTGTGCTCTCTGAAGGATTCGGAGTTCTGCTTCTCCGTAGTCATCTGCACTGAGGGCGCTCGTCTGGAAGGCCGCCCCATGCAGTGACCTACTCGTTGCCTCAAGGAGATCTTCAAAGGTAGAGTGGTCTTCAGCGGCTGGGATCTCTGGAGCAGTAATGGCTGACATAATGCCACAGAACGCAGACCTCTTCATCTCTGTCTCATCTGGGACCTCCACGAAATAAGTTGTGGCTGGCCAACTCTCACGTGGTAGCCGAAGGAAGGCAGGACCTTGGCTGAACTGGTTTGGCTTGGCTAGGTTGGATAGTGTCATCCCTCTGGTGATAGCATCTGCAGGGTTATTCTGTGTGTCCACATACCTCCATGACCGGTGATCCGTTAGCTCCTGAATCTCAGATACACGAGTCCCTACAAACACCTTGTATCTGCAGGACTCTGACTGTATCCAGGTAAGTACTGTGGTGGAGTCAGACCACAGCACTGTGTCACTCAACTGAAGGGTGAGCTCTCTCTGGATCATCTGGGCAAGCTGAGCTCCGGTAAGGGCGGCACAGAGCTCAAGCCGTGGTATTGACTGTTGTTTCTTCGGTGCCACTCTTGAGCGTGCCAGCACAAAGGCTACATGGACTTGGCCATGAGGATCCTCGCCACGTAGGTAAGCAACTGACCCATAGGCGGACTCTGATGCATCACAAAAGACGTGAAGCTCGAGGGTGATGGCAGTTACATCCACGTCCAGTGGGAAGTAGCTCCGGGAGAGACTGACCGTTGGGAGCTGAGGGAGCTCTTCTTCCCATGTAGTCCAGGCTTGCAGGAGGTCAACCGGTAAGTTTGGGTCGTCCCAGTCGCGGTCTTTGGCCCACAGCCTCTGGACCAAAACTTTGGCCCTTGTGGTGAAAGGCAGGATATGACCTAGGGGATCATACTGGCTGGCTAGTATCTTATAGATATTTCGCATGGTCGTTTGGCTTGGGCCAACCGGGCGATGCCTGTAATGAAGTGTGTCTGCCATGAAATGCCAACTGAGGCCTAACGTCATCTCATGAGCTTCACCATGTGTCTGAGAAACCCATCTTTCGCTGCTGTCAGACTTGGCCTCCTTAGGCAAGTTGTGAATCACCTCTGGCTGGTTACTGGCCCACTGGCGTATATCGAAGCCACCTGCAGCTAGAAGGGTTCTAAGCTTCGTCACAAGGTTACTGGCTTCTACTACGGTGGGTAGACTCTGCAGGCAGTTATCAACGTAGAAACACTGTTCTACACTGTGGCGGACATTTTCCCCTGGTTGACTTGACTCATTGACATGTTTCTGGAGAGCAAAGATCGCGCAGCAGGGACTGCACGTCGTCCCAAACGGCAGGACCTCCCACTGGTACACTGATGGCTGTTCGTCCGTCTTTAAATCCCTCCAAAGAAACCTCAGCAAGGGCTTGTCTCTGTCCAGCAGGCGGACCTGGTGAAACATCCCTTTAATGTCTCCACTTACTGCAACTCGATGCTCTCTAAAGCGCAGGAGGACTCCAAGGAGTGAAGGTCCTAAGGCTGGACCAGGAAGGAGGTAGTTATTCAGACTTTGTCTGCCAAGCTGGAAGCTGCAGTTGAAAACAATCCGTTCCTTGCCATTGTGCCTTACCATGTGGTGGGGCAGAAACCACGACTCCTCTGATGAGTCCGCCTCGCCGGAGTCAATCTTGGTGGTGTACCCAGCAATCTCCAGTTTCTTGATCTCCTCCTGGTAAGTAGATGCACGCAGTGGGTCTTGTACTAACCTCTTCTCTGTGTTTCGCAGGTTCTTCATCACACCTTCCTTCGAAACTTGCAGCTTCGGCATGTTTGGGACTCGTAGAAGGGGTGTAGCGTACCGATGCACTCCATCTACTTCTACACGAATGGTCTCGGCCTCTAGTAGGTCCACTGAGTACTTGTCCTGTCTGGATCTGGTCACCAATCTCTCACTTTTGAAAGGCAGTGTATCTAACTGCCACAACCGTTCAACTTGACTGAACAGCTCAACAGAAGGGGAGGAAACTGTGGTGAACAAGCACTGTGTGGTGGGAAGCTGTTGCTGCAGGTATTTTGCTGGACCCTGGAGTGTCCAACCGAGCTTAGTCTTTACTGCTGCAGGACCACCAGGGGGACCTAAATGCACTGGCTCAATCGGAACGATCAGATCAGCATTATCTGATCCAATCAGGAGGGTTGGCTGAGCTCCATCGATGGGTGGGATTGCCAGACCTTGTAGATGCCGATATCTTCTCTGGAGCTGGGTAACTGGGTAACTGTACTGAGAAAGGCCTAAGTGTTCACCTGTGAATGCGCTTTGGATGGAGAACCTCTTTGTTGGTTGGGAGGCTGGAGTGATCGTAAAAGACACACGTGAGCCTGACAGTATCTTGATGTCTTGGCGGATAGTACGGAGTGTGAGGTCTTCTGCTTGACCCTGTACTCCCAGGCGGCGTGCTGCAGATGAAAGCAGGATGGTTCTCTCAGAGCCATCATCTAACACTGCATACGTGTCGAGGACTTTATCCTGGTATTGCAAATTGACTCTGACAATCTTTAACAGCACCTGGCCATATCTATTTGGCTGATCCAGGTAATGAGTCTCTGCTGTCGACATGATGGTGGGCTCGTTCTCACTCCTCTGGTTGACTTCATGTAGAACAGAAAGGTGCTTAGACTTACAAAGGCGACACGGTTTCTTGAGGTCACAGGCAGAGGCTAGATGAGAACGTCCACATCTCCAGCACCTCCTCTTGACTTTAATCCAATCCACCATCTCTGCTTTGGTAAGCTTAGCAAAGCTCTCACATTGGCTGAGATAGTGTTCTGCCTCGCAGTAAGGACAGTATATCTTACCCTTCCCTTGGGTTCGGATAGAATGAGCTGTTTGAGAGGGTGTGTCGGATGGATGGCTACTGGAACTGCCTGTCCCATGCATAACAGTAGTGATCTTAACCTTGGACTTCTGCTGCTTGAATTCTCTCCTGTCCCTTTCACTGTGAGCTTGAAGTGAGGGCTCAATGTCCAGGCATCTGACTTCTGCCTTTAGCCACTCTGAAAAGTCAGTGAGCGTTAGCTTCAATTTATCAGGGTCTATCCTATACTGTTGGCGACGAAATCGCTCTTGCTGGTGCTTGGGGAGCCTGCTTAGAAGGCGCTTCACATTTGAGCCACAGTGGAGTTCTTCATGGCCTTCACCTCTGAGAGCTTTCAGCATCCCGACAAGCGACTGCACTCTGATGGAGAACTCGTCAAGAGCCCTATCATCTCGGATGGGAGGTAGGCGTTCCATGTCCTCTATCTCCTTCAGCACAAACTGATATGGACGTCCATAGCGTTCATCCAGTGCTTTCAGAGCTTCAGAGTAGGGCATATTAGACTCTGCATGAGCTAACACAAGGCGATGTGCTTGTGGCACCTTGACATGCTTCAGCAATATGGCATACTTGTAATGCTCGGATTGAGAAGGATGAAGGAGAATGCTAAGGGAAAGGCGAAGCTCCACATATTGAGCTCTATCTTCCTTGGTGAAGTCAGGAAATGTTGGGCCTTCTATATTGGGGGGTGTATGCTGATACCCGGTGGAGGGATAATGGGCCAACGTTGCTGGGTTTCCTTGGTAGAAGGGTTGGGGTACATAAGGAGGCTGATGTATTGACTGGTGCACGGGTAGAGGCATCATCTGATCAATAGCTGGATTTACGTGTAGTGATCTGGGAGGAGCCACATGTGGGAGATAGATATGAGGCTCAGGTGGCACCAGATGTGGATTTCCCAACTGAGGCTCTCTACTTTCCTCGTGCTGGCTGCCGGGTGCGACTGCGTTGGGCTTACAATTGCCTAAAATGGGGTAAGACGAGAGTGAGCTATATGATGAGGCATTTCTTAGAAAACCTACTGAATGCTGTAGGCCCTGGGATGACCCCTTGGGATGGCTGGGCTGAAGGTGAGCTGGTGGATCATGTTCAGTATCCTGCTTGATAGCCTGAACATCATAGTGTGGATCGAGCGTGTGGCTAGGAGGTTGAATGACTCGGCTAAGAGGTGGAGGAAGTGTCATTTGTTCTAGCTGATGGGTAAGGTCTGCAGCTACGCTTGGGTAATCCTCAGTTCTGTGGTGGTGAGGAGCAAGGGCTGGGGAAGGCTGTGGTTCACCTCCTCTGTCTGGGTAGAGTTGGCGTACTGGGGTCTGATGCCGTGATGACCTCCTTGACCACCGAGCTGAGGTCTGAGGGGAATGGTGCTGCAGGAAAAACTCCAAAAGCTCTGTTTGTTTCCTGGCCGTTTCACTCTGTTGCCGTGCTGTCTCCAAAGCCTGATGAACAATGGCTTCATTTGCATTCTGCATCGGTGTCATTGCGGATATGCTTTTAGCAGGACTAAGTAGCTTCCTCTCCTCTTCGTGCCTGTGCATCTGTGCTAAGCTATGCTGGTCGGTATATTCGACTAAAAAATCATCCAGATATCTTGGGCGTTGCACTGAGCGTTTGGGGCGCACAGGTGAAACAGGGAGGCTGATTCCTTCTTTACTGGTTGCCATATCGTTGACTCTATCCGGCTCGAAGGACCATAAATTGTAATGGGGCTCTACTGGTTATGAAAATTAGTCACCAATATGGGGTGTCTAGTCAGGACACGGAAGGCATGGATATTCGTTGAATGGTTTAATCAATACTTTGAAATACAGATGCACAGGCACTATCTCTTATTAACTTTACAGTGTAGGTGTGGTTCTAAAGGAAAGGAAATAAACATCTAAATTAACTAACATAAACACAATTGAGGCTAATAAGTCTCCATAGTTACTTAAATAAACAACACTAAACATGTCCTGAAACATGAACTACAATAAGAATGCCATACAATCTACACATACAACAGAGATAAAGGCTGTCACTGACTGTAAACTTTAACATAAATTACTGATATTAAATTATCTATAATATAATATAGTTGTAACTTACTGGTGGTCACTGACGCACACGAACACAACCTGAAGCTTAACTTGTAAAACTGAAACTAAAACTGACGGTCGTTCTCTGCAAGCCGGGCATGTCGCAACATGTCAGAAAGGGGGCGTGGTCTGAGCGAACACTCGCTGTACATGCTCAATCCAGGTTCACATCACTTGAGCCTTTTGCACAGTGCGGGTAATGATGCGGGTGATGATGCGGGTGATGATGCGGGTGATGATGCAGGTGCGGGTGATGATGCGAGTGATGGTGCGGGTGATGGTGCGGGTGATGATGCGGGTGATGGTGCGGGTGATGATGCGGGTGATGATGCGGGTGATGGTGTGGGTGATGATGCCGGTGATGGTGTGGGTGATGATGCGGGTGATGATGCGGGTGATGATGCGGGTGATGGTGTGGGTGATGGTGCGGGTGATGATGCGGGTGATGATGCAGGTGCGGGTGATGATGCGAGTGATGGTGCGGGTGATGGTGCGGGTGATGATGCGGGTGATGGTGCGGGTGATGATGCGGGTGATGGTGCGGGTGATGGTGCGGGTGATGATGCGGGTGATGGTGTGGGTGATGATGCGGGTGATGATGCGGGTGATGATGCGGGTGATGGTTTGGGTGATGGTGCGGGTGATGATGCGGGTGATGGTGTGGGTGATGGTGCGGGTGATGATGCGGGGTGCGGGTGATGATGCGGGGTGCGGATACAAAGACATGCCTGTGTTTGGTGTTGTAGAAGCGCTATTAATACTATTAAAGTTAATGGAAGAACGTTTGTTCAGAACTGTGGGAGAGAACGTTCCCTGTTAGCTGGGTTAATATACTGTATATTATAAAATGAATAAATAATACTGAATCCAGTATTGTTCGCCACGTGATATGCAGTGTAATGTCTCATGATTCATGAATCATCTGGCTTATGAATATTGCTAAGTAAACAATGATTCCCAATGTTTATACTCTTCCAGAACAAATACGGTTTAAACTAGATAAAAAAAAGTTTATAGAGACAAACTTTGAAGTTTTTCTGAGAAAGCCTGACCAACAATTTTAAAAGCTTGAAGGTTTTAAGTTAAAGTAGTAGTCAGACAGATAGATAGATATATAGGTCGATAGAGATAGATAGATAGATAGATAGATAGATAGATAGATAGATAGGTCGATAGATAGATAGATAGATAGATAGATAGATAGATAGATAGATAGATAGGTCGATAGATAGATAGATAGATAGATAGATAGATAGATAGATAGATAGATAGATAGATAGATAGATAGATCGATAGGTCGATAGTTAGATAGATAGATAGATAGGTTGATAGATAGATAGATAGATAGATAGGTCGATAGATAGATAGATAGATAGATAGATAGATAGATAGATAGATAGATAGATAGATAGGTCGATAGATAGATAGATAGGTCGATAGATAGATAGCTGGATAGATAGATAGATAGATAGATAGATAGATAGATAGGTCGAGAGTTAGATAGATAGATAGGTTGATAGATAGATAGATAGATAGATAGATAGATAGATAGATAGATAGATAGATAGATAGATAGATAGATAGATAGATAGATAGGTCGATAGATAGATAGGTCGATAGATAGATAGATAGATAGATAGATGGATAGATGGATAGATAGGTTGATAGATAGATAGATAGGTAGATAGATAGATAGGTCGATAGATAGATAGATAGATAGATAGATAGATAGATAGATAGATAGATGGATAGATGGATAGATAGGTTGATAGATAGATAGATAGATAGGTAGATAGATAGATAGGTCGATAGATAGATAGATAGATAGATAGATAGATAGATAGATAGATAGATAGATAGAGAGATAGATAGAGAGATAGGTCGATAGATAGATAGATAGATAGATAGATAGATAGATAGATAGATAGATAGATAGATAGATAGATAGATAGATAGGTCGATAGATAGATAGATAGATAGGTCGATAGATAGATAGGTCGATAGATAGATAGGTTGATAGATAGATAGATAGATAGATAGATAGATAGATAGATAGATAGATAGATAGATAGGTTGATAGATAGGTTGATAGATAGATAGATAGGTTGATAGATAGGTTGATAGATAGGTTGATAGATATGTTGATAGATAGATAGATAGATAGATAGATAGATAGATAGATAGATAGATAGATAGATAGATAGATAGATAGATTAAAGCTTAATTTAGTATAATGGGCTTCTGACGGTTTAAATTTGAATTTTGTCAGTTGGAGTTTGAACCGTTTTCGCTTATTTTAATATTCCGTCATTGTACATCAATGGGATTTTTTATAATTTGTAATCTACATTTGTTGAAAAATCGTAAATCTGATCAGTTATATTAGAAAAGTCAGATCAGTCTGCCCAGATAGCAGACAGAAGTCGATACAACGTCTATTTTTTACCTTTACAAACCAAAAATAGACGTTGAATGATCCAAACTGATCAGTCGTCGATCAAATTTCACGAAGGGGAAGTTTGGTGATTCTAGCGTTAAAGCTCTAGGGGGGGTTAAGAGTCAGAAGAAGAATCAATATGTCTATTAATTCTATGGTTTTATTACTCACCTTCCTTTGGCGAAGCGGCAGGAACCGAAGAGATGCCACTTGCACAGGTGCAGACCCGCACAGCCCGGGCAGTTCTGCGCTCGACACAGGCGAACTTCGGTTCGGACGATCACGCTCTTCTGTCCGTTTATAACCGCGACGACGAAGCACTCACTCCTGCTGAGGACCGAATCCATGTCTTCATTATTCAGACCGAATATTGATCTTAAATCATCGAACTTCATAGATCCATTATGAGCACAAATCATTGTAATGATCGCCGCCTCGGCCATGCTGTTGATTCTGTTCTACAGAGTCAGACTGAATGGACTGACAGAGAAAAGAAACAGAAGTGAGGAAAGGAAAACGAAACTTAAACATGGGGGAGGAGCTTCAGTAACTATAAACACACTCGTCAACACCACCAAAGGTCTTTAACGAAGCATACGTGTCATGTTTATTGGCGTCCCCGGAATAATAGTTAATAATAGAAATAATAATTAAATTAAGTAGATACAAAATTGCAATAAAATAAATAATAAATAAAAATGCGGGCAAAATAAAAATATTTGTTATTATTAGCTATATCTAATACTTTATTCAAAATAAAAATAAAATACGTATTAATATTATAAATAAATAAAAAGTGATTAAAATTAAATAAAGTAACAAACAAATACATTCTATAGTTAACAGTACATTACTAGTGAGTCAAATAATATAACAATGTAACTTAATAAAACCTAATTTTAGAATTATAATATTAATTTTTCAGTGTATTATTTAGGTGTTTATAAAAGATAGATTTCTTTTAAATTTGAACATGTACACGATTGAGAAAAACTTCAAGTCTCAAAGATCGATTCTTTTAAAAAAAATAAGTTTTTAAACAGTTATAATATAGAAGTTCGTGGCTTTTGCGTGATGCTACATTTACGCCACTAGGTGTCATAGTAAGTATTTTGATTAGTCTGATTACATGGAGATCATGTTTGCTGTAGCCTTTAATACTATTCTATATTTCATAATGTGGCACCTGCTCATAATGTGTAGGCTATGCGGGCAACAACAGTGGAAATTTATCGTTTTATGTACTCATGAATTAAAGATATATATCAAAAATTACACACAATCGGAGAAATAGAGAGTAATACACGTGTGACAACTAGCCCCGGCCTGATCCGCCATACTAATGTGTGTGATACCAGTGTGATGCAAACGGTTAAAGATATATTTATCAAATCAAGTCACATTTATTTATATATATATATAGCCGCTCTGGAGTAAACAGTGATGTCATCGTCCAGCTCAGTTCAGTTCTCATGCTTTTAATGAAGTAGATTAATAATATTGTTGAATATTAAATTAAATGTTAAATGGACAATTTTGTAATTGTACAAACGAGCACATGATCATATCACTGTAGTTCTCTGTATATAACTGTAGCCTACGTCACGTGTGTTTATTGTTATTGAATGGGAAATGGGCAATTGATAAACTATACAATAATATCGTGCAAATGCAACTTCGATTCGCTTCCCAGTCGGAGTTCATTCCCGGATCTGATTCCGGATTAACTCGGAATATCATCGCGCGCTGATCCGGTGTGCGTTTTACAAACACACGGTTGTTCCCCTTTAAGGAGGCGCGCGTTGCCTGGAATTCACGTCATTTCGCCGCGAAGCGTCCGGATCAATGAGGTTCCGCGGTGCGTTGCGCTCCCGCGAGCGACGCTTCCAGGAAGGTGTTATTAACCATCGCGTTGCCGCAACGTAGCGTCGGCTCGCGCGTTTACAAACAAGAAACACGGAGAAGTTGAAGTGTTGCGCGCGCGGGGCGAGGCCAATGGATGCGCGAACGAGTTGAAAAATCGCCAGTGCGTCGCGAGGGGAACATTATTATCCAGGATTACATTATTTCACGGAAGAGCAACAAGGGAGAGGAAAGTGGAAACAGAAGAACTTCCTGAATTTCAACGCGACATGTCCGATTCCCCCTCGCAGGTCATTATTAAGGTAATCCTGCCTTTTCGTTCTCGATCTCGCTTCGCGTTTGTGTCACGCGGTTCAGCATCTGTTGCTGCGATCGATGCATTTAGTTGATCGATTAGAAACGGGCTTTTGTGTCGTGTGTGTGAGTGTGATTAGCACTGGTATTTAAACACGCTGCTGGAGTTCATGCGTTCACTACTGAGCGTCAGACTGGGAAAAGTTCTCCAGCGAGTTTGAGAAGGAGTTTCACTGGAGGACTTTGAGCTGGTCTGGAATCACATATTAGTTTGCATTAGTTATTTAGTAACAGACTCGCGGAAACGAGAACAGCCCTTCATAACTGGCTCAAACATGCTGTTATCTGCGCTGCTCTTTGCTCTGTTATTGCAAAAACTGTTTCCTTATGGCATCTTCCTCCTCGTGCATTAACGTTAATGCACGCCATACCTGGGCTATATTATATATCTTATTGTAAACATGCATGCTACATTTTTTGACCTTGTGATGTTTAAAGTCCTCATGAAATCAACATTGACGATTCTTGAATTTAAAGCGGTCCTATAATGCCCTTTCACAAGATGTAGAATAAGTCTCTGATGTCCACACAGAGTGTGTGTGGAGTTTTAGCTCGAAAACACGCCACAGATATTTATTATAGCATGTTAAAATTGTCACTTTTTGAGGGCGAGCAAAAACGCGCTGCTTGTGTGTGTCCCTTTAAATGCAAATGAGCTGCTGCTCCCAGCACAGGGGGCGGAGCTTCAAGAGCTCGCGCGTGCGTGCGTGTGTGTGTGTGTGTTAACAGTTCCGATTAACACACACACACACACTGAACATTTCAAAAACATTTAGCCTTTTATGTTTAAGCCGGATTCGGACATTGATTAGCCATTCTAGTCATTGATTAGCATATTCTGTCATGATAATCGATAAATCGCGTTCCCGGGGGTGGGGTTTATGTAAATTTTAGGGTTGGTGATGTCACTAACCCGTGAAGAAGCTTGTGTAGCTCTACCAGCCGTTTGTTGTAGTCCTTAAAAAGTGATTTCTGTAAAAGCAAATCTCTCCCTTTGCTCTGAGCGTTGAGTGCAGAGCCGGCTCTCCCTATAAGCGAACTAAGCGGCTGCTTAGGGCCCCGCCGCCACTAGGGGGCCCCCTAACTACAGATGGTCGTCGCCGCTCAAAGTGTGGGGCGCGCCCACGTGACAGGTGGAGCGCGCCAACGGGAGGAAATTTTCCTTTTTATGCCTTTATATCTTTATTCGTTCATGGCGAGTCCGCGTCGTCAACTTCATCTTTGCAGCGACGCAGAAAACACCAGTTTATTAATAAACAAGTAAATGTCTCCTTGCTATTTTTTACACATTCATAATCATTACCATACTTTTGCAGATTCGTGCGCTTGAGTGCGGCTTTATAACACTCGTTATCCCGTATAGCCTATTTCAGTTATTAAATCAATATAAAGGGGCGATTTGTCCACTAATGGCTTAAATAAACAACTAGTCAACTAGAAAAAACTTTAGTCGGAGGGAGCCCTTATTCCACATATTCTCGAGCCAGCAGAGTTGAGCGCGCGACCCGGAGCGGAATGAGCGAGCCGAGGAATATTCAGAAATGCTCTCCGCTCAAGGAATATTGAAATAATTAATCATTAGTTTATATCTCATACTCTGCCCATCATTTTAATCCCATATCAAACACAGTAGCCTATGTTATGTCTGTTTAATTTATTTTTAAATAGACCTGTCTTGCCAAATGGATTTCTCTTCTTTTCTTTTTTTTTTTTACATTTTGACACAGCTGCACTTTTATTTATTTTTTAACTTGCTGTTATGTTATTTGAATGTAGATAGTTAGTATAGATACTACTTGTTACTTCAATAAATTGGAACATTTTAAGCTTGTTGCGTGTTTCATTAGCATTGTGTTGGGGCGATGGGGGCAGTGGGGCTTGAGAATTCCCCCTTGTCCAAAGTGGGGAATGACCGAAAACGTTT
>JAROOI010000076.1:435000-445000 GCA_030578255.1 Tiaroga cobitis
GAGTGAGTGTGTGAGAGTGAGTGAGTGTGAGAGTGAGTGAGTGTGTGAGAGTGAGTGAGTGAGTGAGTGTGTGAGAGTGTGTGTGTGTCTCCAGATCCTGATCCGGTTAGAGCAGTTTTTCAGGAAGTTCCTTATAAACTCGTCTTTATGGTTTGATCGCGCAGACGAGTCCTGATCCGCCGCTTCACCTCCAGAAAGAAGTCTTCATCTCTATCTTAATTTTGTGGTCTTGATATTTTATAGATGGTTAAACGCATAAGTGCACAGTGTGCATTGAAATCATATTTTCTCAAATAAAAACCTAGTAATACAAATTTTTAGTGCTGGGCAACGATTAATCATGCAAAGTTTTTGTTTACATAATATATGTGTGTGTGTGTGTAGTGTGTATAATTATTTTGTATACATAAACACACACATACATGCATGTTGTATATTTATGAAAAATTTTTGTATATATAATTTATATTATATATACAGTATATCCATGCATATATTTGTTAAAGGGATACTCCACCCAAAAGTGAAAATTCTGTCCTCATTAGAGAGAACTATTAAACAAAGACAGTAAAATAAAAGTGAAGACTGAGTTCTGGATTCAAAATAAATCTTGCTTATGACAATTATACGCCGATAATTTTAAAAAAGTCGTATGTTGGCTTGATATGTCGGTAAAGTCGAATTATAAAAAAATTTTAATTATAAAAATATCAAATATTGACCGATTATATAGAAAAATATTAAATTCTACAAAAGTAAGATATCGGCTGATATATCGGTTTAATACTAAACATCACATTACGCTTGATAGGGTTGTGGATCGCCTCATTCTGGAGCGCTTCTGCAGATTGAAACAGATTTCATTCTATTTTGATTCATGTTTCAGTTCTGTATTTCTTCTTGCGTAGATGATTAATCATTAGAAGATCTCGACTCAAACTGTGTGTGTGTGTGTGTGCGTGTGAGAGAGAGAGTGTGTGTGCGTGTGAGAGAGAGAGTGTGTGTGCGTGTGAGAGAGAGAGTGTGTGTGTGTGTTATATTTGTGAATTTGTTGTGTGTGTGTGTGTGAGAGTGTCTGTGTGTGTGTGTTTTATATGTGAATGTGTTGTGTGTGTGTGTTTGTATGTGAGAGAGAGAGTGCGAGAGAGAGAGAGAGTGTGTGTGTGTGTTATATTTGTGAATTTGTTTGGTGTGTGTGTGTGAGAGAGAGAGTGTCTGTTTGTGTGTTATATTTGTGAATTTGTTGTGTGTGTGTGTGTTTGTGTGTGTTTTATTTGTGAATGTGTTGTGTGTGTGTGTGTGTGTTTGTATGTGAGAGAGAGAGAGAGTGTGTGTGTGTGTTATATTTGTGAACTTGGTGTGTGTGTGTGAGAGGGAGTGTCTGTGTGCGTGTGTGTTTTATTTGTGAATGTGTTGTGTGTGTGTGTGTGTGTGTGTGTGTGTGTTTGTATGTGAGAGAGTGAGTGTGTGTGTTATATTTGTGTGTGTGTGTGTGAGAGAGAGAGTGTGTGTGTTATATTTGTGTGTGTGTGTGTGTGTGTGTGTGTGTGTGTGTGTGTCTGTGTGTGTGTGTGTGTGTGTGTGTGTGTGTGTGTGTGTGTGTGTGGTTTGAGACTTGAGAACGAACCGGCATCAGTGTCTCGTGTTCATGGGACTGACAGGAACTTCCCAGAAGCTCTTCCGGCTTGAGTGTGTTTCCCGACACTGATCGACGCGCCCATTTGCCAGCAGGACTCGTTCAGTGTGACGGATGATGGATGGGTGTGTGTGTAATCATGCTAAGATGTTTGGCTCAATCGAGTGTGTATGTGTGTGTCTGTCTGAGTGAGTTATATTTGTGAATTTATTCTTCTGTCATTGTGAGTATGTGTATGTGTGTGTGTGGTTTGAGACTTGAGAACAAACCGCCATCAGTCTCGTGTTCATGGTGAGTTTGTCCAGGGGAAGGAAGGAAGAGTGGAAAAAAAAAACAGAAAGAAGGAAATTGTGGAGTGGGCAGAAATGCTGCTTCTTGGTTTCCTGTAGAGGAAGTGTGTGTGTGTGTGTGTGTGTGTGTGTGTGAGTGAGAGAGAGAGATGAGCTTGTGTCTCTGTTAACCGATCAGGACCCACAATCCTCAGCTTGAACACGAGCGTCTTCCTCAGGGCTTCTGTCTCGTGTTCCAGCGCCGACATCTAAACGCACACACACACACACTCAACACACACACACACACACACACACAGACACTCAACACTCTCACATCCAGATGCAGTTCCTGGAGAAGAAGCAAAAATAACGTTGTTTCCTGAACACTGCATCTAATGAAGCGAGTTAGAGATTAAAACAAGAACAAATATCAGCCAATGGAGTCAGAGAAATTCAAGTCAAGTCATCTTCATTTATAAAGCGCTTTTAACAATGGATTGTTTCAAAGCAGCTTTACAGAGATAAACATATAATTTAAGGTAACAGATTGTTTTGGCATTATAGCGGTTCTTGAATAATGTTATTTCCAGCTAAAGTTAACTTTGATTGATTCACCTCCGTCGAAATGATCAGACTTTAAACGCGAACCTGTGATTAACGCTGACGGCGTTCTCATGCTCATTCAGAATTGATTCTATAGTTATGTGCTTTTGAAAATATGTGCGCAGGTTTATAATTCCATACAACCCAGCCTAAACAAACTACTTGTCTTGCCTATAAATTTTGATACAGAATTTGTTTTATTTTATCACTTCGGGGTACGCGAGCCGGAATTCACAACGCTTTATCTGTAGAGTGGGAAAGGGATCCTCCATAGGGAGAGTTCAGCACTGCATTGTCATCGGGTCCAGGCGGATCTCCTTCGTCAGATCTGGACACGGCCTGGATCCGGCAGGCTGCGGGAAAACCTCGGGATAAACAAAGACACTAATATTAGCGTAGATGCCATTCTTCTTATGATGTAACGAGTACATCAAGATTTAAGGGAAGTGTTCCCAGTTCCGGCTGACCTAATCTATGCAGCCTAACATTGAATTATAGAAGTCTATAGTGTGTTATGTGTATGCTAGGTCAAAGAGATGTGTTTTTAGTCTAGCTTTGAACTGACAGAGAGTGTCTGCTTCCCGGACAATGGTAGGAAGACTGTTCCAGAGTTTTGGTGCTAAATAGGAAAAGGATCTACCGCCTGCAGTCGATTTAGATATTCTAGGTATTATCAACTGGCCGGAATTTAGAGATCGCAATAGACGTGAAGGACTATAATACGTTAAGAGCTCGCTCAAGTACTGCGGAGCTAAACCATTCAGTGCTTTGTAAGTAATCAACAATATTTTAAAATGTACACGATGTTTAATAGGGAGCCAATGCAGTGTTGACAGAACCGGGCTAATATGGTCATATTTCCTGGTTCTGGTAAGAACTCGAGCTGCGGCGTTTTGAACTAGCTGTAGTTTATTTATTAAGCGTGCAGGGCAACCACCCAGTAGAGCATTACAATAATCTAGCCTAGAGGTCATGAACGCATGGACTCATTTTTCCGCTTTTCCCAATGAGAGCATATGGCGTATTTTAGATATATTTTTAAGATGGAAAAATGCAGTTTTACAGATACTAGACACGTGGCTTTCAAAAGAAAGGTTGGTATCAAAGAGCACACACAGGTTCCTAACCGACGACGAAGACTTGACAGAGCAGCCATCAAGTGTTAGACAGTATTCTGGGTTATTGCGTGTGGAAGTTTTTTGTCCAATAATTAGAATCTCTGTCTTTTCAGAATTTAGTAGTAGGAAATTACTAGTCATCCAATTTTTTTATATCAGCTATGCATTCCGTTAATTTTGTGAATTGGTAAGTTTCGTTGGGTTTTGAAGAAATATACAGCTGAGTATCATCGGCATAACAGTGAAAGCTAACTCCATGTTTCCTAACGATATCTCCTAATGGTAGCATGTACAGAGTGAACAGCAGCGGTCCTAGTACTGAGCCTTGTGGTACGCCATACTGAACTTGTGATCGATAAGACATCTCTTCATTTACTGCTACAAACTGATAACGGTCAGATAAGTATGATTTAAACCATGCTAGTGCAATTCCACTAATGCCCACATAGTTTTCTAGTCTATTTAAAAGAATGTTGTGGTCAATGGTGTCAAATGCAGCACTAAGATCGAGTAACACTAATAGAGAGATACAACCACGATCCGATGATAAGAGCAAATCATTTGTGACTCTAATGAGAGCGGTCTCAGTACTATGGTACGGTCTAAATCCGGACTGAAAATCCTCGCAGATATCATTTCTTTCTAGAAAGGAACATAGTTGTGAAGATACTGCTTTTTCTAATATCTTTGACAGAAAAGGCAGATTCGAGATCGGCCTGTAATTGACTAATTCTGTAGGATCAAGTTGTGGTTTTTAACAAGCGGTTTTATCATAGCCAGTTTAAAGCTTTTTGGTACGTATCCTAGAGACAAAGATGAATTAATGATCTTAAGAAGAGGATATATGACCTCTGGAAACATCTCTTTCAGTAGCTTAGTCGGTATAGGATCTAACATACAAGTTGTCGATTTAGATGAATTAACGAGTTTGCAGAATTCTTCCTCTCCTATAGCAACAAATGAATCAAATTTTTCCTCAGGGAGACTACAATGCACTTCCTGATGCGATACTGTGGTAGACAGTTGCATAGTTATAATTTTGTCCCTGATATTATCAATCTTATAAGTGAAGAAGTTCATAAAGTCATCACTGCTGTGTTGCTTGGACACTTCTGAGCTTGAAGCTTTCTTTTTCGTTAGTTTAGCCACTGTTTCAAATTAAATACCTTGGATTGTTTATTTTCTTCTACTAGGTTTGAAAAATAAGCAGATCTAGCAGCTTTTAAAGCCTCTCTGTAAGCAATCGAGCTCTCTTTCCACGAAATCCGAAATACCTCTAGTTTAGTTGTCTTCCAGTTGCGCTCCATTTTTCTGGCTGCCTTCTTAAGGGTGTGTGTGTGTGTGTGTGTGTGCTCGCTGTACCACGGCGTTGGGCTATTTTCTTTACTCTTCTTTAAGCGCAACGGAGCAACTGCGTCTAAAGTGCTGGAAAAGAGAGAGTTAAACGTTTCTGTTGCAATATCAAGTTCTTCTAAGCTATCCGGGATGCTGAGATGATGAAACTGATTAGGAAGATTATTGATAAAGCAATCTTTAGTGGCAGAAGTTATAGGTCTAACGTATTTATAACACGGAGTCGGCTTTGCAGCCTTGGCTAAATGTAATTTACATGAGACTAGATAATGATCTGAGATATCATCGCTCTGCTGCAGAATTTCAACGGCATCAACATCTATTCCATGTGATAATATTAGATCTAGAGTATGATTACGACGATGAGTAGGTCCTGACACGTGTTGTCTAACTCCAATTGAGTTTACAATGTCTTTAAATGCCAATCCCAATGCATCTTTTTCATTATCTACATGTATATTAAAATCACCAACAATTAGTACTTTATCTGCAGCCAATACTAATTCTGATAGAAAGTCCGCAAATTCTTTGATAAAATCTTTATGGTGCCCTGGTGGCCTGTATACAGTAGCCAGCATAATTCTCAAATGTGATTTATCGTTTACACTATATATTTTTACATTAAGCACCAATACTTCAAAAGAAGTATATTTAAAGCTAGATTTCTTAGTGGTTTTGAAAATATTACTATAAATTACAGCAACACCTCCCCCTTTGCCTTTCAGACGAGGTTCATGTTTATAACTGTAATCTTGTGGGGTTGACTCATTTAAAATAATGTAATTGTTTGGTTTTAGCCAGGTTTCTGTCAAACACAGCATATCAAGATTATAATCTGAAATCATATCATTAACTATGAGAGATTTTGAAGTAAGGGATTGAATATTCAGCAACCCAAGAAAGAGGCTCTATGTGATGGGATTTATCTGACCTTGGTGACGTGAGGCCGCTAGCAGACGGTCGGTTTAGCCAGTCTGTCTGCTTCCTGACCTGAGCCCCAGATTGTCATGTTTTATCTCTAAGACTATGAGCCAAATTACTAGAGAGAAGAGCAGCACCAGCCCAGGAGGGATGGATACCATCTCTTTTCAACAGATCAGGCTTGCCCCAAAAACTTTTCCAATTGTCTATGAATTCTATATTAATCTGCGGACACCACTTCGACAGCCAACCGTTCAGTGAGGCCAATCGGCTAACTATCTCATCACTCCTGCGTACAGGAAGGGGGCCAGAGCAAATTGCAGTGCCTGACATCGTACTTGCGAGTTCACACACCTCTTTAATATTAATTTTGGTGATCTCCGACTGGCGGAGTCGAACATCGTTAGTGCCGACATGAATAATGATCTTAGAGAATTTACGATTAGTATTAGCCAGCACTTTTAAATTTGCTTTGATGTCAGGCGCTCTGGCTCCCGGCAAACATGTGACTATGGTGGCTGGTGTCTCTATTTTCACGTTCCGTGTGATCGAATCACCAATTACCAGGGCACAATCAACAGAATTCTCAGTGGGTGTTTCACTGAGTGGGGCAAATCGGTTTGTTATGGGAATCGGAACGAAAGAGTGGTTCTTTGATCCGCGACTAGAACGATCTCTCACTGTCACCCATCTAGTCAAATCATCTTGAAGTTTATTTTTCTGGCTCCATTAGCAGATATTTGTTCTGTTTTAAGCTCAAACTCACTCCATTTGTGTGTGTGTCTGTGTGTGTGTGTGTGTGTGTTTCATCACTAATTGAACTGTAGAACCTTAAAGGTGTAACAATTAAATAAAATACATTTACATTTAGTCATTTAGCAGACGCTTTTATCCAAAGCGACTTACAACTGAGGACTAAACCAAGCGAGTCATCGTGAATAGACAAAAACAACGTAAGAAGTGCTCAAAATACACAGTTCAGACATTGCTCGGATAAGCCAGATAAGCAGGGATTTAAAGGAAAAAGAGTTTTTTTTTTTTTTTTTTTTTTTTTTTTTTTTTTTTACACGTTAAGTGCTCACGGAAGAGATGAGTTTTCAGTTGTCTTTTGAATGCTGTCAGGGATTCTGCGTTCTGGATGAGGGACGGGAGATCACTCCACCAGCATGGAGCCGTGAATGAGATGTTCTGGAGAGTGATTTTGTGCCCCGCTGTGATGGTACCACGAGCCGTCGCTCATTGACCGATCGTAGGCTTCTGGTAGGGATGTACACTTGTAGTAGTGAGTGGAAGTAGGAGGGAGCTGAACCTGTGGTCAATCTGTAAGCAAGCGTCAAAGCCTTGAACTTGATGCGAGCAGAGAGTGGTAGCCAGTGCAGAGAGATGAACAGAGGAGTGACGTGGGCCCTTTTGGGCTCGTTGAAGACCAGACGAGCTGCAGCATTCTGGATCATTTGTAGAGGTTTAGTTGCACATGATGGAAGTCCAGCCAGAAGAGCATTGCAGTAATCAAGCCTAGAAATGACCAGGGCCTGGACGAGAAGTTGTGTTGCATGCTCAGTTAGGAAAGGCCTGATCTTCCTGATGTTGTGCAGTGCAAACCTGCATGATCGAGCTGTCTTTGTAATGTGGTCAGTGAAGGTCAGCTGATCATCAAAGATTACTCCAAGATTTCTGACCGACCTTGATGGGGTGATTGAGGATGAATCTAGCTGGATAGTGAGGTCGTGCTGTAGAGACTGATTGGCAGGGAGGACGAGAAGCTCAGTCTTTGCCAGGTTGAGCTGCAGGTGATGTTCCTTCATCCATGCCGAGATGTCCGCCAGACAGCTTGAGATCCGTACAGCTACTGTGGGATCATCTGGTTGAAATGAGAGGTAGAGCTGGGTGTCATCAGCATAGCAATGGTAAGAGAAACCATGTGCCTGTATGATGGGTCCCAGTGATGTGGTGTAAATGGAGAAGAGGAGCGGTCCAAGAACTGAACCCTGGGGAACCCCTGTGGTCAGCTGATGTGCTTTGGATACCTCACCTCTCCATGCGACCCTGAAGGACCTACCTGTGAGATAGGACTCAAACCAGTGGAGAGGAGTACCTGTGATGCCCAGTGATGAGAGGGTGGACAGAAGGATCTGATGGTTCACAGTGTCGAAAGCAGCAGACAGATCCAGGAGGATGAGCACTGATGATTTGGAAGCAGCTTTTGCGATCCGCAGGGCTTCCGTGACTGACAGCAATGCAGTCTCGGTCGAATGCCCTTTCTTGAAGCCAGATTGGGTGACATCCAGCTGGTTGTTCTGAGACAGGAAAGATGATACTTGGTTGAAAGCAACTCGTTCAAGTGTTTTCGCAATGAATGGTAGGAGAGAGACAGGTCTGTTGTTCACTAAAAGTGATGTTTAACGTTGGTTTTTTAAGCAGAGGAGTTACCCGAGCCTGCTTGAATGCTGTAGGGAAAATGCCAGTGTGGAGGGATGAGTTGATGATGTGTGTGAGAGCTGGAAGAAGTGTGGGAGAGATGGCTTGTAGAAGGTGTGAGGGTATGGGGTCTAGAGGGCAAGTGGTAGGATGACTGGAGAGGAGAAGTTTAGATACTTCTTCCTCGGTTAGTGGAGTGAAGGAGGAGAGAAGGTTATTGGCTGTGGGAGAGGTTAGTCTGGGTTCCTGTGTGTGTGAAGCTGAGAACTGACTGCTGATAGTTGTAGTTTTATTAGTGAAGAAGTTAGCAAAATCATCAGCAGTGAGCGAGGAGGTGGAGGTGGACAGAGGAGAGAGTTGAATGTCTTAAACAGTGAACGTGTGTTGGAGGCGCTGTTGATCTTGTTGTGGAAATATGAAGATACAAAAATACCATCATGACACACACTCATATATAACATGTACAGTGTGTGTTAGTGTATTTATATATATATATGCATGTTTATTTGGCAGTATTTGTTGCTGCCATTAGTTTATTGCATTATTTAATACATCTAAAATAAGTGATTTTTCAGTGCACTATTACGGTCATGAGATTTAACATGTTTAATTGTCATTGTAAAAATGTCTGTGCAAAACATTAATGCTGCCACAAATAGACTTATTTAAAAAATTGTGTGTGTAAAATAGTTTTCTTTTCTTGTTTTCCTTGCGATCTTGAGGAGAACGTCTCGTAACTCAGATTCTGTTGAAAAACTGAAGTGTGTGTGTATTTACACAAGCACACACACACACACACACACACACACACTCTTTTCAGTGGGGAAATTTCCTGCGCCTGGAAGCCCGTCTCATCCTGAGGAATTTCCTGTGTGGGCCGACATCACTTCCTGAACCACGCGTTTCTCTCCTCGGCTCTGAAAGGGAAACTGTTCTCTCATGCCAACGGCCCAGGCGAGAGCATCGCATCACTTCCTGTTCACAACCGAGTCCACACACACACACACACACACACACACACACACGCTCGCACACGACCGTCTGTTCAGATCCAGGCCTCTAAGCTCTAGATGAGCGTCTCTGTATTGGCATTCGTGTTTTTATCCATAATGTTTTACATATATTATTTTTAATATATTAGTATTATTTTTACACACACATATATATATATATATATATATATATATATATATATATATATATATATATATATATATATATATATATATATATATATATATATATAATTTATTAAATGTTAATTAAATTGTTAAATTAAATAGGTTTAATAATTTGAACTAGCTTTTATCTTTATACATTCAGTTATTTTAATTTTAGTAAAAAAAAAAAATTTTTTGTGCTTTTGACATTATTTACATTCATATTTTTATTCATTTTTCTATATTATTAAATATATATATTTTTCCATTTAGTATTTTTATTGCTTCAACTTAAACTAAATGAAAATTAGAAATGTTATCAGACTCAACACTGAAACACTTATTTTTAGCTTTTTTTTCTACTTTCGGTTTTTACATTTTCAGCAATGTTCTGTGCTTCGTCATTTATGTACATTTTTTATATATATATTTGAATTTTTAGGTGTAATTTATTAAATTTTTTCAGTTTTTATTTTTTATTCTAGTTATTTTAATTATAAATTAATTGTTAATATACAT
>JAROOI010000076.1:450000-455000 GCA_030578255.1 Tiaroga cobitis
CTCTGTGTGTCTCTGTGTGTCTCTGTGTGTCTCTGTGTGTCTCTGTGTGTCTCTGTGTGTTTCTGTGTGTGTGTCTCTGTGTGTCTCTGTGTGTTTCTGTGTGTTTCTGTGTGTGTGTCTCTGTGTGTCTCTGTGTGTCTCTGTGTGTCTCTGTGTGTCTCTGTGTCTCTGTGTGTCTCTGTGTGTCTCTGTGTGTCTCTGTGTGTTTCTGTGTGTCTCTGTGTGTTTCTGTGTGTCTCTGTGTGTCTCTGTGTGTCTCTGTGTGTCTCTGTGTGTTTCTGTGTGTCTCTGTGTGTCTCTGTGTGTTTCTGTGTGTCTCTGTGTGTCTGTGTGTTTCTGTGTGTCACAGTGTGTCTCTGTGTGTCACTGTGTGTCTCTGTGTGTCTCTGTGTGTCTCTGTGTGTCTCTGTGTGTCTCTGTGTGTCACTGTGTGTCTCTGTGTGTCTCTGTGTGTCTCTGTGTGTCTCTGTGTGTCTCTGTGTGTCTCTGTGTGTCTCTGTGTGTCTCTGTGTGTCTCTGTGTGTGTCACTGTGTGTCTCTGTGTGTCTCTGTGTGTCTCTGTGTGTCTCTGTGTCTCTGTGTGTCTCTGTGTGTCTCTGTGTGTCTCTGTGTGTCTCTGTGTGTCTCTGTGTCTCTGTGTGTCTCTGTGTGTCTCTGTGTGTCTCTGTGTGTCTCTGTGTGTCTCTGTGTGTCTCTGTGTGTCTCTGTGTGTCTCTGTGTGTCACTGTGTGTCTCTGTGTGTCTCTGTGTGTCTCTGTGTGTCTCTGTGTGTCTCTGTGTGTCTCTGTGTGTTTCTGTGTGTCTCTGTGTGTTTCTGTGTGTCTCTGTGTGTCTCTGTGTGTCTCTGTGTGTCTCTTGATTTATTTTTTGTTATTCAATATTTAATTTGTTTAATTTGTAATTTAATTAAATATAAAAGTGTTATTATTTAATAATACTTTTTTATTTAATGTTTAATCATGTTTAAAATTAAAGGAATTTGATTTATTAAGATAAGAAAATTATTAGAAAATTTAGAATAGAATAGAATAGAATAGAAATATTTAAAATAAGATTAAATTATTATAATTAATATAAAATAATTAGAATAAGTTCAAATAAACAGTTTAATTAAACGTTAAAAACTGTCTCTGTGTGTCTCTGTGTTTCTGTGTGTCTCTGTGTGTCTCTGTGTGTTTCTGTGTGTCACAGTGTGTCTCTATGTGTTTCTGTGTGTCTCTGTGTGTTTCTGTGTGTTTCTGTGTGTCACAGTGTGTCTCTGTGTGTTTCTGTGTGTCTCTGTGTGTCTCTGTGTGTTTCTGTGTGTCTCTGTGTGTTTCTGTGTGTCTCTGTGTGTCTCTGTGTGTTTCTGTGTGTTTCTGTGTGTCTCTGTGTGTCTGTGTGTTTCTGTGTGTCACAGTGTGTCTCTGTGTGTCTCTGTGTGTCTCTGTGTGTCTCTGTGTGTCTCTGTGTGTCTCTGTGTGTTTCTGTGTGTCTCTGTGTGTCTCTGTGTGTCTCTGTGTGTCTCTGTGTGTTTCTGTGTGTCTCTGTGTGTCTCTGTGTTTCTGTGTGTTTCTGTGTGTCTCTGTGTGTCTCTGTGTGTCTCTGTGTGTTTCTGTGTGTCTCTGTGTGTCTCTGTGTGTCTCTGTGTGTCTCTGTGTGTGTCTCTGTGTGTCTCTGTGTGTCTCTGTGTCTCTGTGTGTCTCTGTGTTTCTGTGTGTTTCTGTGTGTTTCTGTGTGTCTCTGTGTGTCTCTGTGTGTCTCTGTGTTTCTGTGTGTCTCTGTGTGTCTCTGTGTGTCTCTGTGTGTCTCTGTGTGTCTCTGTGTGTCTCTGTGTGTCTCTGTGTGTTTCTGTGTGTCTCTGTGTGTCTCTGTGTGTCTCTGTGTGTCTCTGTGTGTCTCTGTGTGTCTCTGTGTGTTTCTGTGTGTCTCTGTGTGTCTCTGTGTGTCTCTGTGTGTCTCTGTGTGTCTCTGTGTGTCTCTGTGTGTCTCTGTGTGTCTCTGTGTGTCTCTGTGTGTCTCTGTGTGTCTCTGTGTGTCTCTGTGTGTCTCTGTGTGTCTCTGTGTTTCTGTGTGTTTCTGTGTGTCTCTGTGTGTCTCTGTGTGTCACTGTGTGTCTCTGTGTGTTTCTGTGTGTTTCTGTGTGTCACTGTGTGTCCCTGTGTTTCTGTGTGTCACTGTGTTTCTGTGTGTTTTTGTGTGTTTCTGTGTGTTCATGTACAGTTTAATATTTACACCGCCGTTCAAAATTTTGGGATCGGTGAGATTTTTACTGTTTTTAAAAGAGTCTCTTCTGCTCACCAAGGCTGCATTTATTTGATTTAAAAAAAATTATAGTGTGAAATATTATTACAATTTAAAACGGCTGTTTTCTATGAATTGTTTCCGCCACAGAATAGAACATTTGAAACAATAATTGCGACTTTTTATCTCACAATTACGAGATATAAACATGCAATTCTGAGAAAAAAAGTTTGATTCTGACTTTATTTCTCGCAATTCTGACTTTTACACGCAATGGTGAGAAAAAAAAGTCAGAATTAGCTTTTTTACTTTGTGGCGGAAACTAGCTTCCATAGTTTCTATGTGAATATACAGTAAAGTGTAATTTATTCCTGTGATCAAAGCTGAATGTTCAGCATCATTACTCCAGTCTTCAGTGTCACATGATCCTTCAGAAATCACTCTAATATGAGGATCTGATGCTCAAGAAACAGTTATGATTATTATCAGTGTTGAAAACAGTTTTTTACAATTTGTTAAAATAACCCCAACCCTGATTCTCTCTCTCTCTCTCTCTCTCTCTCTCTCTCTCTCTCTCTCTCTCTCTCTCTCTCTCTCTCTCTCTCTCTCTCTCTCTCTCTCTCTCTCTCTCTCTCTCTCTCTCTCTGTCTGTCTGTCTGTCTCTCTGCCTGTCTGTGTGTGTGTGTGTGTCAGATACGGTACGCCGGCCGGCCCCGCGCCACAGACGCTCAGTCGCTGCAGCCGCCCACCATCGAGCTCCGTCACCGCGCGCGTTCACCGCATCATCACCCGCCAACCCTGCGCTCCTCGGCCGAGGACCCCCAGCAGGCGTCAGTGCAGATGCCCGACAGCAACCACCACCTGCCCGAGGACCTGTACCCGCTGTCCGTGTCTCCGGCGGCCCACAACGGCCACCCGCGCGCCGCCAGCGCTAGCCCAGAGGAGCCGCCGCCGCGCGTCATCCAGCTCATGCCCAGCGCCATCATGCACCCGCTGCTGCTGAGCCCGGGACGCGGCCCAGCTCCGGCGGACTTCCGGCACAGCCGTGGCGCCAACCAGGAGAACGGGCGCGAGGTAAAGTCACCTTTAAACAGGAAACAAGACAGAATTTCTTATGTGATTTTACTAATCTAGTAAATGCTTCTTGATTTAAGAACTTTTTGATATTTAGACTGTAAACAAGACAAAAATGCTAAGTAAGAAAAGCATTTTTTGCAGTGATTTATATATATATACAGCCGCTCGTCCAGCTCAGTTCAGTTCTCATATAATGGTGTCAATGCAGGAGATCAATAATTTTGTTGAATATTAAATTCAAAGGTCAAAGGTCAGAGCGCCGTCCACTACGCGGCTCACGGTCTGAGTCTCGCGGCTCACCAGCTCCCCCTGCAGGACGAGAGACACTATCGCAACCAGATCATCATGCCTGTGTCTCCGCCCGAGGAACAGGCCACGCCCATGGGCCGCATCGCAGGTTAGACCCCGTCCCCTCTGCTCATAGTGGTGATGATGTTGTGGTGATGATGCGGTGATAATGTGGTGATGATGTGGTGATAATGTGGTGATGATGCGATGTGTTGTAGTGATGATGCAGTGTGATGATGCGGTGATGATGCAGTGTGTTGTGGTGATGATGTGATGATGCGGTGATGATGCGGTGGATGTGGTGTGTTGTGGTGATGATGTGATGATGCAGTGATGATGCGATGTGTTGTGGTGATGATGTGATGATGCGGTGATGATCGGGTGGATGTGGTGTGTTGTGGTGATGATGTGGTGATGATGCGGTGTGTTGTGATGATGATGTGATGATGCGGTGGATGTGGTGTGTTGTGGTGATGATGTGGTGATGATGCAGTGTGTTGTGGTGATGATGCGGTGATAATGTGGTGATGATGTGGTGATAATGTGGTGATGATGCGATGTGTTGTGGTGATGATGCGGTGATAATGTGGTGATGATGTGGTGATAATGTGGTGATGATGCGATGTGTTGTGGTGATGATGCAGTGTGATGATGCAGTGTGTTGTGGTGATGATGTGATGATGCGGTGATGATGCGGTGGATGTGGTGTGTTGTGGTGATGATGTGATGATGCGGTGATGATGCGATGTGTTGTGGTGATGATGTGATGATGCGGTGATGATCGGGTGGATGTGGTGTGTTGTGGTGATGATGTGGTGATGATGCGGTGTGTTGTGATGATGATGTGATGATGCGGTGATGATGCGGTGGATGTGGTGTGTTGTGGTGATGATGTGGTGATGATGCGGTGTGTTGTGATGATGATGTGATGATGCGGTGATGATCGGGTGGATGTGGTGTGTTGTGGTGATGATGCAGTGTGTTGTGATGATGATGTGATGATGCGGTGATGATGCGGTGGATGTGGTGTGTTGTGGTGATGATGCAGTGTGTTGTGGTGATGATGTGATGATGCGGTGATGATGCGGTGGATGCGGTGTGTTGTGGTGATGATGTGATGATGTGGTGATGATGCGATGTGTTGTGGTGATGATGCAGTGTGATGATGTGGTGATGATGTGGTGTGTTGTGGTGATGATGTGATGATGCGGTGGATGTGGTGTGTTGTGGTGATGATGTGATGATGCGGTGATGATGCGATGTGTTGTGGTGATGATGTGATGATGCGGTGATGATCGGGTGGATGTGGTGTGTTGTGGTGATGATGTGGTGATGATGCGGTGTGTTGTGATGATGTGATGATGTGATGATGTGGTGTGTTGTGGTGATGATGTGATGATGCGGTGGATGTG
>JAROOI010000076.1:470000-472500 GCA_030578255.1 Tiaroga cobitis
TCGCTCGCTCTGAATAGAGCGCCACAGTCCGTTCCTGAAGGAAAAACTCATTTTCTCATATTTTTAGCAATAACTCATAAAGCGCTGTAGAACGCCTTACTGTGAGCTACGGGACTGATGATCAGTGCTATTTGCTTCTGTTGAAACCGTCAGTTCACATTATTTCAGCTTGTTCTTAGAATAATCGTGTTTAACAGCAGGATTCATGGTGAAAAACTACATTACCCATGATGCTGTGCAGAAATTCCACCAATCAGAGTCGAGTAGTAGTTCTTTCCCTCAGTAATGACATTAAGAGTGAGTGAGTGAGTGAGTGTGTGTGTGTGTGTGTGAACAAGCGAGCGTGCGTGCGAGCGGGCGCGCGTGTGTGTGTGTGTGTGTGTGTGTGTGTGTGTGTGTGTGTGTGTGTGTGAGAGAGCGAGTGAGCGAGTGAGTGTGTGTGTGTGTGTGTGTGAGCGAGCGAGTGTGTGTGTGAGAGTGAGTGAGTTGAGTGAGTGTAAGTGTGTGTGTGTGTGTGTGTGTGTCTCAGATGATCTAATTAATACTCATTACTCCACCACAATCCTAACACCGATTGGGAAACAAACGGTCGGATCTCCAGCTCCTCCGTAATGGAATATAGAAGGTGTTCATATCAGTTCATAATCTGTGTGTAAGTGATACGAGCAGCTGCCAGTAATTACCGTCAGTGTGTATGTGTGTGTGTGTGTGTGTGTGTGTGTGTGTGTGCGAGATCGTTTACAGCGACTGCTGGATTACTAACGACCAGAAGAGTCCGAAGAGGATCTGCAACAGGAGATTAAAGAGAATGTTTCCTCGTTGACGTACACACACACACACACGCACACACACACCTGTGAGTGCACTACATCAGTGTTTTACACACACACACACACACACACACCGGTGAGCGCACTACATCAGTGTTACACACACACACACACACACACACACACACACACACACCTGTGAGTGCACTACATCAGTGTTACACACACACACACACACACACACCTACCTGTGAGCGCACTACAACAGTGTTACACACACACACACACACACACACACCTGTGAGTGCACTACATCAGTGTTACACACACACACACACACACACACACACACCGGTGAGCGCACTACATCAGTGTTACACACACACACACACACACACCGGTGAGCGCACTACATCAGTGTTTTACACACACACACACACACACACACACACACACACACCTGTGAGTGCACTACATCAGTGTTACACACACACACACACACCGGTGAGCGCACTACATCAGTGTTACACACACACACACACACACACACACACCGGTGAGCGCACTACATCAGTGTTACACACACACACACACACACACCTGTGAGTGCACTACATCAGTGTTACACACACACACACACACACCTACCTGTGAGCGCACTACAACAGTGTTACACACACACACACCTGTGAGGTCACTACATCAGTGTTACACACACACACACACACACACACCGGTGAGCGCACTACATCAGTGTTACACACACACACACACACACACCGGTGAGCGCACTACATCAGTGTTACACACACACACACACACACACACACCTGTGAGTGCACTACATCAGTGTTACACACACACACACACACACACACACACACCTACCTGTGAGCGCACTACATCAGTGTTACACACACACACACACACACACACCTGTGAGCGCACTACATCAGTGTTACACACACACACACACACACACACCGGTGAGCGCACTACATCAGTGTTACACACACACACACACACCTGTGAGTGCACTACATCAGTGTTACACACACACACACACACACCTACCTGTGAGAGCACTACAACAGTGTTACACACACACACACCTGTGAGTGCACTACATCAGTGTTACACACACACACACACACACACACACACACCGGTGAGCGCACTACATCAGTGTTACACACACACACACACACACACCGGTGAGCGCACTACATCAGTGTTACACACACACACACACACACACACACACACACCTGTGAGTGCACTACATCAGTGTTACACACACACACACACACACACACACACACACACACACACCTACCTGTGAGCGCACTACATCAGTGTTTTACACACACACACACACACACACACAAACACCTGTGAGTGCACTACATCAGTGTTACACACACACACACACACACCTGTGAGCGCACTACATCAGTGTTACACACACACACACACACACCTACCTGTGAGCGCACTACATCAGTGTTACACACACACACACACACACCTGTGAGCGCACTACATCAGTGTTACACACAC
Organism: Tiaroga cobitis; assembly: GCA_030578255.1. Taxonomy (NCBI): domain Eukaryota; kingdom Metazoa; phylum Chordata; class Actinopteri; order Cypriniformes; family Leuciscidae; genus Tiaroga; species Tiaroga cobitis. The sequence continues at coordinate 472,331 of JAROOI010000076.1, forward strand.
ACACACACACACACACACACACCTGTAAGCGCACTACATCAGTGTTACACACACACACACACTTAACTTTAGCTGGAAATAACATTATTCAAGAACCGCTATAATGCCAAAACAATCTGTTACCTTAAATTATATGTTTATCTCTGTAAAGCTGCTTTGAAACAATCCAT
>JAROOI010000076.1:477500-480000 GCA_030578255.1 Tiaroga cobitis
CAATCACAGCAGAGCAGCTCTCAGAGAGGCGGGGCTTAGAGAGACTGAAGCTCCGAACGAAGCGTTTCAGACACTGAGAGGAAAGACTTTTTAATCTTTGATTCATGTAATACAAATAATATAAAGGCGCAATGCGTGTTATAAAGTCAGAATTGAGAGATATAAACATGCAATTCTGAGTCTTTTTTCCCTTTATAACTCACAATTACGAGTTTATATCTCACAATTCTGAGAAAAGATGTAAATCTAGTTCTCATCAATCTTCCAAACTAAATTAAAAACCTTTAAAATAGCATATTCTGGGCACTTACAGCTCTCACATTTAATGTTTTATCTAATTTTTGTTGCATATAATAACATTTGATGTGCGTTCTCAACACTATTCATCAGCGTTCATCACGTACATGTTGCTCTAATACTTTAATCTGCGTAGATTTTCAACTGCTACTAAACTCCAACCGTTCTTAGATCAAGATGCATTCACTGGAAAAGCAAAATGACTTGTTTTCTGAACAAAATAAGCAAGTTTATGCTTAAAAATCAAGGGCGGATCAAAAAAAATGTCCGCGTGAGTGTGTGTGTGGGTCAGCTGAAGGTCACATCAGTCAGTCTTCGGGATCATTTGTGCCCAGCTCACGAGTAGATGAAGCTTTCAGCCCCATTAGTGACTAGTGTGTCACCGCAACACCCTTCACCCGTCAGCGTCCGCTAGAGGACCAGATCGCTGCTTTAATTAGAAGCTTTTAATAGTAACCCAATGCAAATGTCCTTCTCCTGGTTATGACGACTGTATGAGCTCGTTCAACTTCTATCAATTATTTAAAGGGCCTCGCCAAACCTGTCTGGAGCCTAATTATTGATCCTAAATATCCGCGGTTATCTTCAGACGCTGGCAGATTAACCAGGCCGACCTCAGAACTGGGATATCTTTCTGTTCTGTATGAAACACTAAACTAATGCCGTTTCCGGCTTTCATTTCCCATGTTTCGGTCGGCACAGATTTCTTCGGACCGGGATCAGCTCTGGTGACCACTGGAAACCGGATACAGGTGAGCTGGCCTGCCGAACACAAACCCTTCATCATCATCATCATCATCATCATCAAAACTCTGCCTGATGTGAAACTCAAATATGCGACTGATGTGTGATTAATGTGCGTCGCACACTACCAGTCAAACGCTCTGGAGCGGTGAGATTTTTTAAAAGAAGTCTCTTCTGCTCACCGAGGCTGCGTTTATTTGATTAAAAAACAGTAATATTGTGAAATATTATTCTAATGTAAATCATCTGTTCTCTATGTGAATATACAGTAAAGTGTAATTTATTCCTGTGATCAAAGCTGAATGTTCAGCATCATTACTCCAGTCTTCAGTGTCACATGATCCTTCAGAAATCACTCTAATATGAGGATCTGATGCTCAAGAAACACTTATGATTATTATCAGTGTTGAACACAGTTATTTACACTTATTTCAGGATTCTTTGATGAATATAAAGTTCAAAAGAACAGCATTTATCTGAAATAGAAGCTTTTGTAACATTATAAATGTCTTTACTGTCACTTTTGATCAATTTAATTCACGCTTGATGAAAAAAGTATTGATTTATTTTATTTATAAATAGGAATTCTTACTGACCCCAAACTGTTGAACGGTAGTGTTTAATGTTACAAAAGCTTCTATTTCAGATAAATGCTGTTCATCAAAGAATCCTGAAACAAAAATGATTATTATCAGTGTTGAAAACAGTTAAAAAGTTATTTACAAAAAAAGTTATTTACACAAGTGTTTCTTGAGCATCAGATCCTCATATTAGAGTGATTTCTGAAGGATCATGTGACACTGAAGACTGGAGTAATGATGCTGAACATTCAGCTTTGATCACAGGAATAAATTACACTTTACTGTATATTCACATAGAGAACAGATGATCTACACTGGAGTAATATTTCACTGTTTTACTGTATTTTTTTTTGTATTTTTAATCAAATGAACGCAGCCTTGGTGAGCAGAAGAGACTTCTTTTAAAAACATTCAAAATCTCCCCGATCCAGAGCGTTTGGCTGGTAGTGTGCGACAGTCATTCTCTTCACAAACACACACTTCGTCAGATGTTTTATGGTGTTTGGAGGCTTTATTAAACTGAACAGTGCTTGATCGGACATCTAATGCACTACAGCGACTATAGTAGCGTGTTTCAGCCAACCATTACGTACATAAAAACAATATATTTTAAGTTAATTGCAAAGTGTGCATATATATCCGTGGTGATTCATGAGAGTGGGTGGAGCTTACAAGCTCTTTCGGCACGATTGGTGGAATTTCAGCACAGCATCATGGGAAATGTAGTTATTCACCATGAGTTCAGCTGTTAAACACGATTATTTTGAGAATGATTTTAAATAATGTGTGCTGACGAGAAGCAAATAGTGTTGATTAGCAGTCTCGTGGCTCACAGTAGTGTTAAAATAAATTTCCCTATGGAGGAAATGAATGGAGTT
>JAROOI010000076.1:485000-496648 GCA_030578255.1 Tiaroga cobitis
AAATTTAATGATTACATGCAGGATTTATGAAGCCGTCTGTCCTGAGGAGTGATGAAGGGCTGGAGCTGCAGACGGACGGAAGCAGACGCTCGTGTTTCGAGCACAAACTCACTTCATTATGATGCAGTTTTCAGAAATCTAGACTGTAATATCTGGAGCCGTTTCGCTTCTCCAGTAAATGTGTCTGGATTTAAGAATGAAGAACGAGACAGAAACAGCAACACAGTGTCGGCCCAGATCCGGTGCATGACGGTTCCATACCTTAATGAGAACGTTCACGAAACGTGTGTGTGTGTGAGTCCGGCGGACCACATAACACGTGAGTGTGTGTGTACAGGGGCCCAGGGACCACATGACAAATGTGGATGTGTGTGTGTGTGTACAGGGGCCCGGGGACCACATGACAAATGTGTGTGAGTGTGTGTGTGTGTGTGTACAGGGGCCCGGGGACCACATGACAAATGTGGATGTGTGTGTGTGTGTACAGGGGCCCGGGGACCACATGACAAATGTGTGTGAGTGTGTGTGTGTGTGTGTACAGGGGCCCGGGGACCACATGGCAAATGTGTGTGAGTGTGTGTACAGGGGCCCGGGGACCACATGACAAATGTGTGTGTGTGTGTGTGTGTGTGTACAGGGGCCCGGGGACCACATGACAAATGTGGATGTGTGTGTGTGTGTACAGGGGCCCGGGGACCACATGGCAAATGTGTGTGAGTGTGTGTACAGAGGCCCGGGGACCACATGACAAATGTGTGTGTGAGTGTGTGTACAGGGGCCCGGGGACCACATGACAAATGTGTGTGAGTGTGTGTACAGGGGCCCGGGGACCACATGGCAAATGTGTGTGAGTGTGTGTACAGGGGCCCGGGGACCACATGGCAAATGTGTGTGAGTGTGTGTACAGGGGCCCGGGGACCACATGACAAATGTGTGTGAGTGTGTGTACAGGGGCCCGGGGACCACATGGAAAATGTGTGTGAGTGTGTGTGTGTACAGGGGCCCGGGGACCACATGACAAATGTGTGTGTGTGTGTACAGGGGCCCGGGGACCACATGACAAATGTGTGTGTGTGTGTGTACAGGGGCCCGGGGACCACATGACAAATGTGGATGTGTGTGTGTGTGTGTGTGTGTGTGTGTGTGTGTGTACAGGGGCCCGGGGACCACATGGCAAATGAGTGTGTGTGTGTGTACAGGGGCCCAGGGACCACATGGCAAATGTGTGTGAGTGTGTGTACAGAGGCCCGGGGACCACATGACAAATGTGTGTGAGTGTGTGTACAGGGGCCCGGGGACCACATGACAAATGTGTGTGAGTGTGTGTACAGAGGCCCGGGGACCACATGACAAATGTGTGTGAGTGTGTGTACAGGGGCCCGGGGACCACATGACAAATGTGTGTGAGTGTGTGTACAGGGGCCCAGGGACCACATGACAAATGTGTGTGAGTGTGTGTACAGGGGCCCGGGGACCACATGACAAATGTGTGTGAGTGTGTGTACAGGGGCCCGGGGACCACATGACAAATGTGGATGTGTGTGTGTGTGTGTGTGTGTGTGTGTGTGTACAGGGGCCCGGGGACCACATGGCAAATGGGTGTGAGTGTGTGTACAGAGGCCCGGGGACCACATAACAAATGAGTGTGTGTGTGTGTACAGGGGCCCGGGGACCACATGACAAATGAGTGTGTGTGTGTGTGTACAGGGGCCCGGGGACCACATGAGTGTGTGTGTGTGTGTACAAGGGGCCGGGGACCACATGAGTGTGTGTGTGAGTGAGTGAATCTGCTGTTTCATTGTGATTTCTGCAATATCGTCAATGATTCTCAAGAGGATGAAAACACACACACACACACACACACACAGACACACACATACACACGCTTAATTAAAGCTGGAATATTATCATCCGCTCATGACATTTCATCTGTACGTTGGAGATCTTTCTCTCTCTATTGACATTTGCCGACACTTATGGCGTCTGACATTTAGGATAATCTCAATTAATCTGAGCTGCCCATTAAAATAATCTGATTAAAGTCAAACTCTCCGAGACTCGTTCATCGGCTGTCAGTCAGGGAATCATATCTGCAATAAAATATGTGGAAATGCAAATATCAGGTTTTGTTTCAATAGACTCTTCATGTTCGTCTTCTGATCAGCTTCATATATCACATAATCTTTGAGTCCGACTCGCGATCGTCAGGCGACATCAGTCACGGCAGAGATGGAAATCCGTCGTCATGACAATAAAACACTTTCCTCCTGAAGCTGCTCCGAGAAACAGCCCAAACGAGTGTGCACGAACACACACACACACACACACACACACACTCTCACACTCACACACACACACACACACACACACCATATCTCACACACACACACACACATACACACTCTCACACTCACACATGAAGGATGTGTGTAATAATCCTCTGCCGAGTGTGTTTTCCTGCAGGATTATCCCGGTCTGGTCATCATGACTCGTGTGTTTTTCTGCTGATGATCATTTGCTGACAAATAAAACACGAGGAACATTTACATCACACACACACACCCTTCGTGACGGGCCACACACTCTGCACGAGTCCAGCTTCATGCTTTATCATCTATAATTCATACGATGAAGAGCTGAAGCGTTTAGAAGATCATTATTGAGCTCTAGTGATGATGTGTGATGAGGAGATGTGTGTGTGTGTGTGTAAATCTAGCCTTGTGAGATATGGTGTGTGAGCGAGTGTGAGATATGGTGTGTGTGTGTGTGTGTGTGTGTGTGTGTGTGTGTGAGTGAGTGTGTGTAAATCTAGGCTTGTGAGATATGGTGTGTGAGCGAGTGTGAGATATGGTGTGTGTGTGTGTGTAAATCTAGCCTTGTGAGATATGGTGTGTGTGTGTGTGTGTGTGTGAGAAATATGGTGTGTGAGTAAGTGTGAGATATGGTGTGTGTGTGTGTGTGTGTTGTGAATCTGCAGGGAGTGTCAGTCGTTGTTCTGATGTAAACGAGTCGAAGCTGAAAGTGTTAATCCAGATGTTTAAGTAACGCTTTTATTAAGAGCCTGGAAGCTGTGATCGATAGAAACCCGATCCGACTGCAATCAGGAGCGTCAGCGTGCGTGTGTGTGTGTGCGAGTCAGTGTGTGTGAGAGTCAGTGTGTGTGTGTTCATCTTGTCTCAGTTCTGACTGACATCTGCTTGTTTAGTAACGTTACTTTTGAATCTGAACGTTCTGAAACAAGAAACATTTAAAAACAAACATCAACTGAAACATTCCATGAATAATGTTTGTGTGCGATCAATCTAAAGACATTAAAACCACAGAACTCATTACACACACCTTCATTTCATCTCGGCCTCATTTTTCATGTTTTTCATTCGGCTCTCACACACTCACTCACACACACACTGTCTCTCTCACACACACACACTCACACACACACACACTCACACACACACTGTCTCTCTCACACACACACACACTAACGCACTGTCTCTCTCTCACACACACACACTAACACACTGTCTCTCTCTCACACACACACACACTCACACACACACACACTGTCTCTCTCTCACACACACACACACACACTAACGCACTGTCTCTCTCTCACACACACACACACACTAACACACTGTCTCTCTCTCACACACACTCACACCATGATCATTCGACACACTGCAGCGTTTGACTGTAAAGCTGTAAGTCTGTATCAAATGACTGATCAGGAATCAAAGCGCTTCAAACCGGCGAGAAACATGATCATCGAGTCAGACTCTTGATTGACAGCTCTCTGAGTTTGATTGACAGCTGTCGGCGCGCGCGTCTCCGTGAAAACCTAGAGGTTTAAAGGAAGAGCGCGAGAGAACGAGGCCAAGAAACCCGACGCTGTGCTTACAGAGAAACACACTTTACTCTCTGAAGGTCAGATGCACTCGCTCACACACACACACACACACTCGCTCACACACACACACACACTCGCTCACACACACACACACTCTCTGAAACTCACACACACTCTAAAACTCTCTCACACACACACTCACACACACACACTCGCTCACACACTAAACTCACTCACTCACACACACTCGCTCACACACACACTAAAACTCACTCACACACACACTCGCTCACACACTCTAAAACTCACTCACTCACACACACAAACTCTCACACTCACACACGCTCACACACACACACACTCAAACTCACACACTCTAAAACTCACTCACACACACACACTCACTCACACACACACACTCTCTGAAACTCACACACACTCTAAAACTCTCTCTCACACACACACTCACACACACACATGCTCACACACACACACACACACACTCGCTCACACACACACTCGCTCACACACACACACTCTCTCAAACTCTCACACACACTCTTTACTTCGCTTCTTCTCGAGGACACACACTCAGTCACGTTCGGCCAGCAGAGATCAGGACACACACACACACACACACACATCAAATGCTCTATTGGACTCCGAAATAATTGTGTCATGGTTATGGTTCTATGATTGATTGATTATTAAAATAAATTAGCTTCACTAAAAACAACCAGAAGTGTGTGTGTGTGTGTCTGTGAACGTGTGTGAGTTTGAGAGAATGTGTGTGTGTGTGCGTGTGTGTGTGTGTGTGTTCATGTTTATATTCAGTTTGTACAGTATAAAAACCATTACGCCCATGGAGAGTCCCCACAAAGATGTGTGCGCCTGTTTGTGTGTGTGTGTGTGTGTGTGTGTGTGAGAGAGAGAGTGTCTGTGTGTGTGTGAGAGAGAGTGTCTGTGAGTGTGTGTGTGTCTGTGAGTGTGTGTGTGTGTGTGTGTGTGTGTTAGAGTGTCTGTGAGTGTGTGTGTGTGTCTGTGAGTGTGTGTGTGTGTGTGTGTGTGTTAGAGTGTCTGTGAGTGTGTGTGTGTGTCTGTGAGTGTGTGTGTGTGTGTCTGTGAGTGTGTGTGTGTGTGTGTGTGTGTGTGTGTGTTAGAGTGTCTGTGAGTGTGTGTGTGTGTGTGTCTGTGAGTGTGTGTGTGTGTCTGTGAGTGTGTGTGTGTGTCTGTGAGTGTGTGTGTGTGTGTGTGTGTGTGTGTGTTAGAGTGTCTGTGAGTGTGTGTGTGTGTCTGTGAGTGTGTGTGTGTGTGTGTGTGTGTGTTCTGCATCTGATCTCTGAACAGCCATTAAAAGCTGAAGCTCATCTAATATTAACAGATGCATTAGAAACTGAAGCTTCATCCGTTTGTCTCAGTTCAGTGTCAGAGCTTCACACACACACACACACACACTCAGCGCACAATAACCCGCAATCTCAGTGCAGAGCAGATGCACAGCAGAACTGACAAATAACCATTCTCCATTTAACACACAAACACACGTGTCTATTCTTTTGTAATAGTCATTAAAATATCCGGAAGGTTTCATCTGTCAGATATAGACATGTGTCAGAGGGTGTAATAATGACTGTGGTGTAAAGAGTGTGTGTGTGTGTGTGTGTGTGTGTGTGTGGAGCGTCTATCAGTGTCTGAGATCAGTGTGTGTGTCGCTCTCGCTCTGTCAGGACAGTGTGTGTGTTGAGTGTCGGTGAGATTCACACAAACCGCAGCTGATAAGAGCTTCACACTCATCAACACACACACTCACACACACATCATCCTGAGAACAGCTGTCAATCAAAACTCTGGCCGCCTTTTACAATATTAATATCTGAAAATCTGATTTTGTTGCCTAGCCCAGATCATTCCTGATCATTTGACCTTTTCATGACCCTGAGTTCAGGGTGTCACGTGACAAAACCAGATAATAATAATAATAAATAAATAAAATAAATACTTTTCTTTACACGTGAATTTTATACTAAAACGTCAATTCTTAATTTGTTTGCCATTGACTTAATTATTTATTAATTCTTTACTTTTGTTCATTCGGTTTTATGATGAAAATTGTTTTGTTAAAACTTTCAAGTGTTTTTAAGATCACTTTAAAACGCATCATGTCTGCGAGCCGCAGCACTTACAGCATCGACATGATTATGAATTCATAACTATAAGGCTGTAGTCCTGCAGACCTCTATGAATCTCATTACACACGCCTCAATCTGTCATCACACATAAACACGGCCTTTTGCTCTACTTTATGGATTTTTAGCGTCAGCAATATTAAAAAGTGCAAAGCAGTTATAGGCCTATAACACAACCTCAATGTTCATGATTCAAGCGCCTGAGAATCACCTTCATTCCTGCAGGAAACACCAATAACCTTGAGGATTCATATTCATTCACAAATCAGCAAATTCATAACCTTCCCATTAAGTTATGAAAGCGTTTCTTCTTGGTTAAGTGAACAGTGACATAGTTACTTTTGAATCTGAACGTTCTGAAACCAGTAGAAACATTTAAAAAACGGCTCTAACGGCTAATATTACCCGCGCGTTTAACGAGGATTCGATTAGAACTACAAACATGAACAAAAAGTGTTTAAAAAAAACTACAAACATAGCGGGTGTGCAAGACCGACGGTTTCGGTAAAGGGGTTTGATTGATTAATAAACGGTATCTAAACTGACGAAAATATATGTATTCTGTGTTCATTATATTTCATCTGATACAGCATTGTGAACTTTTATAATGATCCGTTTGGTCATGAAAGACCCACGTGGTCCGTTAAAGACAGTATTATGGCAAAGTAGTTTGTTTGTCCAAAACTCAAAATTATGTAGGCCTAGTTTCTATTTATTTATTTATTTCACAAAACTATAGGCCTACTTTTAGGGCGTAGTATAAGCAGGTGATGTGGGACACAGTGTTTAGTGTTTTCAAGGCATTACGTTGAATCACCCTGTATAATGACAATTAAATTTAGCAATTAAAACCGCTCAAAACTGATTGTTTCTCTCTCTCTCTCTCTCTCTCTCTCTCTCTGTGGGAAACAATGCTCTGAAATAAAGTTATGTTATTATATTTTATTTTTCTATTATTTTATGTTTTTATTATTATTCCATGTATAGAATTATACATACTTTGGCAATATTGTATTATTTACAGTCATGCCAATAAAGACATTTTTTAATTGAATTGAGAGCTTCCTGTAAAAGCTTGTATTGTGTGTGCGCCTCTGTAGTGAAGCGGAGCAGCGCCCCCTGCTGGCCACTGACGGGAACTGCACTCCTGCTCAACCCCAGAGTTTCCTGTTGAATCGACATGCATGTGAACACATCTAGGAATCAGATCTGCTGTTTGTCAATCACTGTGAACATGACACATTATTATGGAAGCCCGTAAATCTTAATCACATATAAAGTTATCATTATGCCATAAAAGCTGGAATTATGATATAGCTGTTAAAGCTACACTATGTAACATTTTATTACATTTATAAAATGCACGAGTACATCATAAATCCATATCCAAACCGTTTTTTTTTTTTTTTGTCTCATAATGAATCACTACGGTACAACTAAATAAGTGTTTATATTTGGACTATTTTAGACCGAGTGTGACACTAACCGCTGCGGAGGCGCACAGTACTTGCATGACGCGTCATTAACAGAGGGAAGTAGATCCGGCTACAATGTTCTTCCGCAAGACGCGTGCAGTTTGTTTATTAACCGCTAGAGCGCCAAAAGCTGTATAGTGCAGCTTCAATAGGTAAGTATTATGGCATACTGAAGTCATAATTATGAGTATTAAAAACTGACATACTAAATCGAAATTGATAGTTATAATCATGAGATAAAACGTCAATTTTATCTTCCTATGTCACAATTTCGACTTTTTTTATATCATAACTATGACTACATAGGCTGGCATAATTACGTTTCTCCAAAGCATGATTTTTTTTCTTCTTTTAGTGTCAGAAATGGGCTTCCATATTTTGTCTCTAAAATCACAAGAAAGCTTAATTATTAGCTGCATTCAGATTCAGGTAACGCTAGGGTACAATTATGTAAAGACAATTAGTTATAGTGGTATTTTCTTGACCGATTTACTATAATAATAAATGAACCATAATTTCTTATAAGATAAAGCAATCACGTGACTCTTTCTGCAGCTTACGTCGTTACGACAAACGAGTGAGTCATTTGAATCATTGAGTCAACCGATTCGTTCAACACTTGATTCACTGCACTGTGTTTTCGCGCAGAGCTTCCTTCTGCGGTGGATTCAAAACCGACATGACGATGATATATGATAATAAATGCAAAATATGAAAGAATATTGTGACTTTTAGCTGCGTGTTCATGGAGAGGATGAAATCAGACTCATTAGATTTGTATTGATGGGTGTTCGGTTGAGTTATAGATCTCAAGGCATCTTCCAAATGTGGTTTAATTTCAAATATCAGCACATCCAGAATTATGAACAAAAGTGAATACAGTCACAACATGTCATAAGAGGTTAAAGATCCGGTTAAACTGATTACATTTGTTGGCTAATTTCAACAATTAAAAAAAAAAGCATGAAGTTAATACAAAATAATAATCATAACAGCATGTATATGTGCGTGTGAATGTTTTTAGTGGCAGTTTGGTCTATTTCTCGACAATCATAACAACAAATGATAAAAAAGCAAAAATGATACAAAACAAAATGATGCATATAATAACCACATCATTAAATAAATGTCATTAGTTTTTACATGCTAAAAATAACACAACATCTCAATTCTGGCTTTATAACAATGCCTACAGTTAAGATTATAATTTAATTATAATTATTAATACTGGTGCTCATAGACATACGACAGCGAAAGCTTAAGGCCATTGCACACTGAGTCCGAAATTTTCGTATGCGTTTTTTCGTGTTCGTCAGCCTAAAAATTCGTCACGCACAGACACCTTGCACACTGAGTCCGATGCGTATTTATTAAACCTTTGCGGGGAAAAACGCAAACAAATACAAAATGGATTCGTCAAGCAGTGAGGATGATTTTGTTGCCCTCAAAAAAGTGAAAGAGAAAATATTGGGTCCATCCAATCCTGAAATTGCGCCGAGAGGAAGGAGCTCCACCTCCTTATCAAGGAGTTGCGAAATTATCCAGAGCGATTCAAAATTTACTTCAGAATGTCAGTGTGGAACAGTTTGATGCTTTGCTAGCAATTCTAGGGCCACATATTAAAAAGAAGATCACCAATTTCCGTGAACCAATCGATCCTGAACAGAGACTGGCAGTATATGTCGTATCACGCGCGCGCCCGCGCGCGGCCGGCGGAAGCGTCGGGCAGACAGAGCAGCTGTATAGGCTACAGGTTATTGTACCCAAATAATACATTAGTTATCGAATTGGCTGCTCAATCACACCTTAATCGATCCGAAATTTCGATCTGATTGAAAGTCGAGGTTTATTAATCCGAGAGAACATGCAAACACTTGATCGAATTGAAAACCGAAACTGAAAGGACTTTGTAATCCGCATTTTGTTTTTCATACAGCAGTAACTTAGGCTACTTGTGCTGCGAGACGAAGTGTATCAACTTGTCAGAAGCGATTCTGGATTTTGTCGTTCGCACGTAGCTCTGAATTGTCAAAAAAAAAAACTCTCAAAATGCTGGCTGTGGATGCGAAAAACGCAGAAAATCGAACCCGATCCGAATTTTTTTATGACGGACGAAAGTTTCGGAGGCGGTGTGCAAGCGTGATTGAAATAACGTGAGGTCGAATTTTTTTTTTAACGTGCGAAAAATTTGGATGCGAATTTCTGCAATGGCCTTTACAGTCTTAAATTAGATGTGAATTGTTGAATTAATTCCATTAACGGGCGCTAAAGAAAAGCAGAAGTACGAGATGCATTTCATACAGTAAATTATACAGCATCTTGTGGATTTACATCAGCAAATACATTAAACAATACAGTTCATAGTAGAATAATAGATGCTTACTTTATACTTAAGGCAATACATCATAGGTTAAAAAGTGTTTATGGTGAAACTGAATCACATTAAACCGTCCGTATGTGTGTGTGTGTGTGTGTGTGTGTGTGTGTGTGTAAGAAAGAACCCAAAACAGAACGAACTAGCGTTTCACCTGAGGACGTCTGGTGTAAATCATATTGCTTCTAGATTTGGTAGTAATGATCAGTAATAATCCTCAGGAACAGATTCATAAAGCTCTTAAGCATCAGATTTACATTCAGTAGCAGATCAGATTGCTTTATACACCTGTGTGTGTGTGTGTGTGTGTGTGTGCATTGAACACACACTGTTCTGACGCGAGCGTTAGCTGACCCTGAGCCTGTCGATGTCGAAGTGCTCGTTGAAGCCTGGCCGTGCGGATCGACTCTGGCAGTGTCTCCCAGTGTTTGCATAGACGTTTAGATGTTGGTTTCGCACTGCATGACGGCGTCTTTACTCTCGCTGAGCTCCTGCGTAGCGCTAGCGTCTGCGTCGTGCTGCGCGGCCCGCTGGTACGTCTCCTCGCGCTTGCGCTCGCGGTCCAGCAGACGGTAGTTGATGAAGTTCCCGATGAAGAGCCAGATGCTGGAGAACACCACCACCGCTCCACAGCACAGGTACATGTACTTGTAGTTCTTAGTGATGTCCACTAGCTTCCCTGCAGAGCAAACATGACCGCGCAGTTATTATTTTCAGTATGTGTAATTTCCCCCCGTCGTCAATCATTTTATCCCTTAAAACTCATCTCTGATCACCAAAATTACATATTTAAACATTTTTTCCAAAATAAAAGTGCATCTATCCATCATAAAAGTGCATATATCCACTTTTATGATGGACGGATGCACTTTTATGATTCATAGATGAACTTTTATGAGGACAGAAACACTCATTCACTGCCATTATAAAGCTTGGAAGAGCCAGGACATTTTTTAATATAACTCTGATTGTGTTCGTCTGACAGAAGAGTGTCATGTACACCTAGGATGACTTCAGGGAGAGGTAATCATGGGCTAATGTTCATTTTTGGGTGAACTATCCCTTTAAATATGTAATTCTGGTGATCAAAGATAAGAGTTTGAGTCTCTGAGCTGAGTGAGTGAGTGGAGGCGGGGCTCATTTGCATATTAATTGAACCGCGCATACTAAATGAGGCAAGGGTGTCGAGTTACATTCAAGCTATTGTAAGGCATGAAGACATTTTTTCAAGGAAACCGCATTTAAATGCGTAATTTTGCAGTTTACAGTTTACCTGCCAGCGGCGGCCCGATGAGCACCGGACAGCACTCCACGATGGTGGTCAGACCCACGGCGCTGGAGAACCTCTGCGGCCCCACCAGGTCCATCAGCGTCTCGAACAGAACCGCGCTCACCATCCCGAAGGCGAAGCCGAAGAACACGGCGTACACCACCATCCCGGTGTAGCTCTGGACCAGCGGGCACAGCAAGTGACATACCCCGTTATACAGCACCGCGAAGCTGAAGAAGTACTGGATCCGGGGCCGCACCCAGCGAGAGTTGGCCAGCAGACCCATCGACGGCCGCGCGAACATGTCCACGAACGCCAGGATGGACAGCAGGAACGCCGCTTGGTACTCGTCCACGCCGTTGTCTTGAAGTTTAATTCATTTAGAAAGCACATTTAAAAACAGCCACAAGACTGACCAAACTGACATCTAAGTACAAATCCTAGACACACTTAAAGGGGCTGGTTGATTATCGTGATCATGTGTTCATCTGTT